>OX328128.1:87317640-87517640 GCA_946811695.1 Gonocerus acuteangulatus | reverse complement strand
AGCACGTCTTACGCACCATCACTTTCAATTACGATTTTTTTTTAAACTGGACCATACATAACTTAACCACATACTTCTTTTGAGGTGTACATACCACTCTTATTTCTTTCCTTAAGTTCCATATTTGTAACGAAAAAACAAATATGGAACTTAAGGACAAAAATAAGCGATTAAGTTCGTGCTACTGCTGAACACTGCTGATTACAATAACTCGACGCTCTTTAATCCGCATCCCTTGATTTAACCGCCCAATTAACTTTAGCGCGGTTCCTCCCTCCCTCCATAGGAAACCCGCTTGTAAGGTTGATCTCATGACAAAATCCGGAAGTACCCACACGAAAATTTCAGGTTTCAGATCCCGTAGAGCAAGAATATAACGGTGGTTCAAATTTGTATTTGTATATATATATATATATATATATATATATATATATATATATATATATATATATATTTATTTTTTTTCAGATTCTCGACTAATTTGAAAGGTCAAGTTCGTATGCCAGCAGAATCCGTCCACCGCAAGATGCTTTTTGGAGTGAAATTTGCGTGCAAAAAAATTGTAACGCTAACATTTTGGATACTCATGCAAGCATGTGGTTTATTAACGTAGAAATACGAATAAAACCATTTTTAAAGCGATATCTGTAACCGTTTTCGAGAACAATGAAACACCTACTTTTCCACCATGATACTGTCTGTTTCCTTTTGTGGCGCCTTAAATCTCTTTTCTCTTCGATATTTTATTTTATACAAGGTGTTACCCGGCGCGCCATGCTAAACCTAGTTTCTGCAAAGAATATCCTAAATAAATTAAAAACCAAATAAGTATTATTAAAATCTAATAACACGAATCTGTAACTGTTTCGAACCCGTGACCTCCCAACTGTGAGTCCTAGACGACTTTGACCTAACCTATAACACCCCCAGTATCAAGACATACATGTATGCCAAGTTCGGTAAAAATAGGTCTAACGGATTTGTATAAAGAACAAACATACAGACCGACAGATGGTAGCCATTTTGACCTAGCCTATGGCAATTTCCGTATTAAGATCTACCTGTGTTTCAACTTAAGTCAAAATCGGTCGAACGGTGTGGATTTTTATAGGAAACAAACATACAGACAGACAGCTGGTAGACGTTTTTGACTTAGCCTACGACAATCCTCAGATTAAGATCCACATGTGTACCGTGTTTAGTCGAAATCGGACGAACGGTGTGGATTTGTATAAGGGACAAACATACAGACAGACAGCTGGTCGATTTTTTTGACCTACCCTAGGAGATTTCTCGTATCAAGAACTACCATTATTCCAAGTTTGGTAAAAATCAGTCAAACGGTGTGGATTTGTATAAGGAACAAACAAACAGACAGAAAAACACACAGACACGTGATTTTTATATATATTGATTTATCAAGGAAGATCAAACCCCACCAATAACTGCTACTATTCCTTTACTAATAGCACTAGAGATATGAACGGAACCGCGCTAAGATGTCGCAGTTCCTGCGAATCGGACGTTTGTAGCTTATCTTCTCTCCTTTATCGACATGTCGAGAGGTCGACAGTTATTTACGATGCGGTTCTCAAGAGTATTACTCGTAATCGTAATGAAAAGTAATCGGCGATGCTAATTCGAGACGATGCCGAGTATGTACTCGCATCGTCCAGTTTATACTCGGCGATGCCAAGTCCAAACGATGCCGAGTATGTACTCGCATCGTCAATTTTATACTCGTTGATTAATTATCCGATTACTTTTTACGTATCCGTGCAGTTCTCTAGTACCTACATAATTCAATTACGTTAATTTAATATTGATTTTTTCATGAAGTGGATATTGCACAAGTAATTCATTTTTGTTTTAATATTTTAATTAATTTTTAGTAGAAATACATAGATAATAATTATATAATATTGTATTTTCTAGTTTTAATATAATTTAGTCATGAAGGCCCGGTGGCCGTGAGCGTTAAGGCGTGAGCTCTTAACACTCCGTGTCAAAGGGTCGTGGGTTCGATTCCCACTATGGGTGGTGGCTTTTCTTTAGAAAAAAGAAAAGGCATCAGCCCTATCCTGGCTAGAAAAGGGTGTTGACCTATAGATAACCCGTCCTAAAATTCGTAGTTAATAATAAATGGACGTTAAAAATTTAATAAATAAATAATTGAATCACCTATTTAAATCATATTTAATACGACAACTATAAACATCATTTATTAGATAAAACGTTTAGAAAATAATTGAAATGTGTAGTATTTTGAGCAAGGTGTCTGCCAGGGAAAAACAATTTTTTCTTATTTTTTCAGAACAATTGAAGCATCCAGCCGAACATGGAGATATGTTACATTTTTTCGATTTTTTTTCTGATGGAATATTACCTACTACATCTACACCTAGCTTCAAACTAGCGTTGATCCCAAACCAAAGTAATGATGATATCTGAAAATTCGATTTTATAGATCGTTACTGGAATATATTAGTTGGAACAAGGATATAGGTGTTTGTAAAGCTGGGACCGGAAATACTTGACATAGAGTAACAATAAACAAGGTAACAAACTTTGACCTTTTCTGGGTTCCCCTTGGGTTATTTAGTTTAACTCAAATAATATTATTTGAGAGGAGATCGTTGACCGTAGATGATGCAAGGTAGGGATTGTCGGGGTTCGGTCACTGCTATGTAATAAAACTACATTTTATCATAAAAATGGTTTTATTGTGCCGACGTTTTGGCTTGAACTTCAAGCCTTCATGAAGGCTTGAAGTTCAAGCCGAAACGTCAGCACAATAAAACCATTTTTATGATAAAATGTAGTTTTATTACATAGCAGTGACCGAACCCCGACAATCCCTACCTTGTGTCAAATAATATTAGTTACATTGTTTTGTTGTTAAAAATAATGACGGGAGTGTCACTTTCGTCATGTGATATTTAAAGACTCAATAGTGTCAGGAAAATGCGAATAAATATTACGAATCGGGTCGACATTCAAAGAAAGAAAAAAAACAAGATTCTAGTCAATAATATGTTTCAAGAAAACGAAATTTAGTTGTACCATCGAGGGCTCTTTCTTCCATATTAAGTGAATCTTTTGTAATAAATATTCTACAGTATTACTTCTTTAGAAAGCATAACACATTAATGTTGATTCATTATTAGGATCGAACTTATGAAAGCAGATTAAAATATTTTAGAATTATTATTCAATGACCCAGGATGGTTTTTTTTTAAGGGACTGCATTGCTTTTAGAGAACCATCAAGAAGGAGAAAAGGTAAACAGGTTAACAACTCCCAACGTACGTCTACTTTTGATTATTACAAGAAGGAAAACAAGGTTTGTAATAACCTTTTTGAACTTGTTTAATTATACGAGTTTTGTTCAATACAATTTTTTCAACCTGCTTTTAATTTGTAATAGGGCTCAACGGTAGTGAGCATTGAGAATCAGGTAATATCACACTTATAATTGTTCTCCTTTAAAATTCACTATATGTTACATATACCTCTATTCGGCTAGCTGCTTCAATTCTCCATTATCTTGGGTTCCTAAAATTTACTACACCTCCCCCCCCCTCTCGGCGCTTCAACTTTTTTATGAAAAACTAATAAATATAATAATCACAGAACGTATAAAAAACTAATCATTAAATATCAGTTGCTTAATTTTTATATATTTTGGGCACATTATGTTTCCTAATTAATCATTATTTGTTGGTAGGAATAATATTTTCAACCTTTCACTCAATGTTAGTGGCATTGGTTTTTCTGAACGCCATTTTAGGTACTTTACCCTTGTCAGGTAGGTAATGATTTTTTCGGTTTTCCGATCACATTTGTATATTATCGAGGTTTATTTTCCTTAAGTGTCTGTTTAATTAAATAATTATCTTCGTTAGGTTTGTGTTGAAGATATTGAAATGGCCGACTCGTCTCTAGCCCGCCTCCCCAAACCTCAGCTTCGTGGTTTACTCAACTCTTCCATTAAGAGGAATTTGATCGTCGCTATAGCTTTGTCTATTGTCTCTGGGGCAGTTTTCAAGTTCACAGTCTGTGATCCAAGAAAGCAGCGATATGCCAATTTCTACAAGTACGTATTTTTATTATTATTTTTCAGATACTCGTAATTTTGCCTTCTTTCTTGTAGAAAAAAAAAAACAACACGCCTCCTAGCTCTAATTACATTTTTTGGACAAAGCTCTAATTACATTTTTCGTTTAAAGTTTTCGTTTAGTATTAATCATTCTGAAAATGATACCCTTAATAAATCTTTTAAGTTTTCCTCTGATTAATGAAGTATAACCTGATCGAAATTAACCTCACACATAGTTTTGATAATATGAGATAAGGGTTTCTGGTACTGCAAATTTATTTTTTCTCTCCATTTTGTATCAAATCGGATCTTCTCCTGAAAATATGTGATTTTTTACTTAGATGAAAGAGTTTTAAAATTATTAATATGATGTACTTACTTTTAACATTTTTGTGTAAATTGTTAGTAATAACAGATTCTGATGAATAATCAAAATTTAGTCACATTGTCAAATATGTTGTTCCCAGTCAGGATTTTATCTTATAATTTAGACTTGTGAAGTTTTTCCCCAAATTGATTGTTTTGTTTTTTTTAAGATAAATTGTGTCAATTTCGTAAGTGTATCTCAGACATAATAATATCACTCAACTTTAGTGCTTAATAAATACTGTTCTAGGCCTGACCGCGAGTTACTTTTAATTTTACCTTCTTAATTAGGTCAAAATGAGTAAGTATGCCAAGTTTCATGTTGCTAGGGCTTGGGGCAGCAGTCACTCATAATTACCACAATTTATCTTGAATAGTAAATATATGTAACAATATATTTTTCCAGTGGTTGGTCTTTGAACATTATATTTTGTAAGGGCCACATCCTGCTTCATTAGACTATTGTCCATGATTTGATAGATTTATTATTATTTATAATTTTATAACAACTTATAATTTTATAAGAAGTGTTAATTCTTCTTATTAAATTAATAAAAAATTATATATTAATTAAAAGTAATCAAATTATTATGTATACTGTGACTTCAAATTATTTTCTCAATAAAAAATGACTAAGTTAAGTATTTCGATTCTAAAAAGAAAGGTTTAGGATTTTGAAGAGACCATTTTTATTCAATTATTACTATTTGTTTCCATATAAATGAATCACTTATTTCAATACAAGAATGTTATGACATATTACTCTCAGAGTTCATATCTGCTACTGGGCCATTCCATGTCAATTCAACCAATGAAAGTACTGTTTACAACCCGACCCTCTTAGATTTTTTTGAAATTTTGAATCCTAATAGCTCTAACAACTCCTTGAATAGTACAATTTTTAAAAAAAAAAATATCTGTTTCCGTTTTTTTACTAATAATTTTTAAAGTATTGAAAACCCGCCTTTTTTTTGGTCAACTGGAAAATGTTATTTGTTTGATAGATTAAGTTCTATTCTAGCTAGAACAGTCAGCACAGTCTCGTTGTTTACCTTATTAAATGGACTTTAATTTGATATACAACAAGTTTAACTTATTACAAATTTTACTTTTCAAAAAAAATTCTAAAAATTGTACGTAACGGTTTTTGAAAAACTGTACTTTTAAAATTCTGAAAAAAATTTATTTGAATCTTCAGTTCATTAACTATTAGTTTCATTATGGCATGGCAATGGGATCATATTATAAAATAATTTTGACTTTTAATTGTCACTGCGTAGTAGTGTGGTCAGTGAGGTATTTTTGTATTGCAAATTCAGCAATAAGCATCCCTGATCACATTTTGAATTTTTATTTCCAAAAATATGACTTTTAATAAGTATAATGCAGAGTAAGAAGGATAGATAAAATATTATGCAAAAAATACAGGTGTATGTAAAAATCATTAATTTTAAAATATCGACATTAAAATTATTATTTTTGCTTTTGATTGGTTGCTGTTTATGTTATTGTCACTAATAAATTACTTCTGCCTAGAAATAATAATAATAATTATAAGGAGTTGGCAAGATTGTTTTTTGGATTCCCTCCAATTTTTTCAGGGATTTCCTCTTAATTGTCACATAACCTACATAATATTCTTATTGAATCCTGAATTGTCTAACTTTAAAGTGGCAGTTTGTGGGCGTTATCTTGTGAATATTCCAATAATGATTCTAACCATTAACTTCAATGTTAAAATGAAATAGTACCTTTTAAGCGGCTTAAAGTTTCTGAGAAACATTTCTTATTTCTTAAGCCTATTAATAAGTTGAGAGTATTGATGTATTAATAATTTCTACAACCATCTAGGTCTGTGATACCAACAAAGGTAATTCCCTAATTATCTCATTGATCATTGATATTATTTAAGCTATTTTGATTCAAATTATAATCAATTTTTAGTTTCAAATTATCAAGTTGTAAGGTCAAAAATTCAGCCATAATGCCTAACATTTCAGCCATATGCTGTAATCCCTTTAAAGAAAAAGGCCACAACAACCAAAAGAAGAACCTAAGAAAAGTAACTGAGAACATGGTAGAAAAACTTCCATCAATAATTTTGGGACAAAAAGTTTGTGATAGATGCAGAAAAAAAATATCACAAATTGAGAGCGATTCACAGAGCTCTCAAGAATCAGCAGATGGAAGGTTGTCAGCTGAGGTTATTGTGGATAGCCTTAACGTTTCATTGCAGGTACTGGGTGAGACTCCAATAAAGAAAAAAACGCTTGTATGAAAAGAGCTATCCAAAAACTAAATATGAAAAGGTCGCTTCTGCAATAAAAAGAAATTTAAATGTCTCTTCAGATGAGGAAACAGTTGACACACCTGAAACTGAAATAATAGAACAATTAAAAGAAAAATTTAGAAAGGCTTCTTCCAGAAGTGAGAAAATGACAGTGTTGTCAATCCTACCTAAAAGTTGGCCAGTAAAAATGATTCAGGAAGAGTTTGGTTGCAGCAACTACATGGCAAGAAAAGTCAAGGAACTGGTGAAAGAAAAGGGGATTTTATCAACACCCAACCCTAAACCTGGAAAGGGTCTTGATGAAATTACGGTTGAATTGGTGAAAAACTTTTATTGTTCTGACGAAATAAGTAGACCCATGCCTGGAAAAAATGACTATGTTACAATAATAGCTGATGGAGAAAAACCCCAAGTACAAAAAAGATTAGTACTAACTTAAAAGAAATGTATGCTAAGTTCAAAGAGCAATACACTGATGTTAAAATAGGTTTTTCAAAATTTGCAGATTTAAGACCTAAGAACTGTTTGTTGGCGGGTGGAAGTGGCACTCATAGCGTGTGTGTGTCTGCACAACACATCAGAATTTCAAATTAATGTTAGATGGTTGCAGGATTTCCAAGTTAACGGAAGAAGAAATTACTTACAAGCACTGCATTGCTAGGGTGATGTGCAATCCTCCTTTGCCTTGCTGCTATTTTAACGAATGTGAATTCTGTCTCAAATCTGATAGCTTGATAGTTTTTTTTTAAAGACACATTAGATGCTCACAACATTGACCAAATAACCTTCAAAAAGTGGCTTACAGTATATCGCACTTCCCTGGAAACAGTAATTCAATCATCGGAAGAATTTATTGATAGTTTGATAGAAAAATTAGACTTGCTTAAACGTCATTCTTTCATTACAACTCAACAGTCTGATTTCCAAAAAATAAAAAAGGAGGACTTAAAAGAAGGTGAGTTTCTTGTAATATGTGATTTTTCAGAAAATTACTCATTTATTGTCCAAGATGAGGTGCAGGGTTATCATTGGACTAACAACGAAGCTACAGTACACCCTTTTTCTATAAAGAAGATAATAAAACAAAACACATTGGCTTTGTAGTCATATCAGAAAATATGACTCATGACACAGTAGCAGTGTCTCTTTTTCAATCTTATTTAATTGAATTTTTAACAGAACATTTTAGAAAGAAGCCTACCAAAATATATTATTTTTCTGACGGTTCTGCCGCACAATATAAGAATAAAAAAAATAATATTAACTTATGTTATCATGAAGAAGATTTTGGGATTCGTGCTGAGTGGCATTTTTTTGCTACATCCCATGGTAAAGGAGCGTGTGATGGTCTTGGTGGGACTGTCAAATGGCTGAGAGCGAGAACGAGTCTGAAAACACCTCTCTATGAACAGATCTTGAATCCTCAACAGTTTTATGTGTTTGCTCAGGAAAATATCCTAGGAATTCATTTTAAATTTTCAACCACAGAAAACCAGAGCTTAGATTAAAGGAGAGATTCCACAATGGAATACATGTTCCACAATTACTGGAACCCAAAAATTGCACTCTTTCATTCCTTTAACTAAAAACAAAATTAGGTCTAAACTTTATTCCAACTCCAATAAAAGTGAAGTTGTACTGGTTACTGATACAGACACAGATGCAGTAGCGTTCAATGAGGTGACATATGGTGGTTTTATTGCATGTGAATATGATGGCCACTGGTGGCTGGCCTGTGTTCTCAACAAAAATGAGGTGATAGATGAAATAGAAGTTAGTTTCTTGCATCCACATGGACCAGCAGTGTCTTTTTCATTTGCTCGCCATCCTGACATCTTAAAGATTAAAATCAGTGATGTGAGGATGACATTAAACCCCAAAACTGCCACAGGAAGGACTTACTCATTGTCACCTAGTGAAATGAACTTATGTTCAAGAATTATTTGTAAAAAGTAAAATCAAGGTTTCCATGTCTTTTTTAATGTCAAGGACAACTATGTGTAGTGTAAATATTAGAAATTATACGACTCAGTGTTTTTAGTTTCTCACTTATAGTAATGAACATGCACATGAGAAAATAATTCATAGACAAAGCACATCAATACAAGTAATTGACAATTCAGATGTTCGATGTAGGTGAGCTTGTGATTAATATATACGCTAGCTCATAAATACGTAATATTACAAAGTAAAGAAATCATGTAGTATATAAAATTAATTTTAACTTGTGAATCCAGCGACTGGAGCCTTGTATATAGCAATGTTATAATATTCCAATTTTCAAAACCTGATCATTAATATTTATTGAAATAGTACTAATAAAACTAAACAAATGTACTATCTGAATAGCATCAAAATGGACATGACCGTTTTTAAATAATATTTTATCTATCCTTCTTACTCTGCATTATACTTATTAAAAGTCATATTTTTGGAAATAAAAATTCAAAATGCGATCAGGGATGCTTATTGCTGAATTTGGAATACAACAATACCTCACTGACCGCAATACTACGCAGTGACAATTAAAAGTCAAAATTATTTTATAATATGATCCCATTGCCATGCCATAATGAAACTATCAGCATATCATCGATACAAATGCAAAGTAACGAATGTGAAAAAATGCATCTTTCATTGTCAATCTTAACTAATTTCTGCTGGACTTATTTACGGCAAATTCTTGAATCTGGCTTCACTCTATTAAAGGGAAAATATTCCACTATCAAAAGGTCAAATCTGCCGAATATTTGACGGTCCAAAAAAAGTTATGAATAAATGATTTTCCACTCTGAAAAGTGATGATTTTCATATTCGTTAGTTTGCATTTGCATCGACGATATGTAGCCAATGAACTGAAGATTCAAATATATTTTTTTCAGAATTTTAAAAGTACAGTTTTTTAAGAACCGTTACGTTCAATTTTTCTATTTCTTTTTTTTTAGAAGTAAAATTTGTAATAAGTTGGTCTTGTAGTATATCAAATTAAAGTCCATTTAATTAGCTAAACAATGAGACTGTGCTGACTGTTCTAGCTAGAATAGAACTTAATCTACCAAGAAACTAACATTTTCCAGTTGACCAAAAAAAGGCGGGTTTTCAATAATTTGAAAATTAATAGTAAAAAAACGGAAACAGATAAAAAAAATTTAAAAAATTGTTTTTGGTTATTTTTTTTAAGAGTAACCAACCTACCAAATTTTATCAAAATCCAAGAAGGCCGGGTTGTGACCCTTGTTGATTTGACATGGAATGACCCTACTCCAAAATTCTATTCCACAAGTTTACTTCTTTTCTTTAATGTTGTTTTAAATACTTTTAACAGTAAAATGGCTTTGTATTCTTAGCTAGCTATCAGAACTGTCCAACTCACAGGATCTAAATGCGATTTGTTCTTATCCCTAGTGGCAGGTTTAGGTAGTTTAGTTTTGATATTTTGTGAAAAGTTTTAAATAAATTTTTCGAACGACCAGATAAACGCAATGCTTTTAGAAAATGCTGACAACAAAGAAATTGCAAACTCTTAACTTTGGGCAGAAAAATTAATTAAAGAAAGTTAAACACAGTAAGAGGGTGTTTAAATTAAAAAGTCCGATTAGCAGGAACTGCGTCATCTTAGCGAGGTTCCGTTCTTATCTTTAGTGTTTATGAAGGCATAAAATAGAAACAGTTATTACTTTGTTTAGATCAATAGCGAAACACCTATCCAAATGAAATCTCAAACAAACCAGTCTTGAAAGGTCTTGATTTACAATCTTACCTGTATGGGTCAGCTATCCCATAAGTCGGGCAGAAAGGCCTTCTCTCAGAGGCATTTGGAAAGCCTTGGGATCTCTCTCTTTGAACGCTACATTTTTAACAATAAATTGATCTTCTTTTTTTACTTAATCTGTTTTATTGTCAAATACATTATCCGACTATAAGCAATTTAAAAATAGCAAGGAATAAAACAGACAAAAAGAACAGTTCGAATAAACGAAATCAATTACTTTAAAGTTTTAAGCACTTATTTCTCCGATTGACATCGCCTAATTAAAACTTTCTTTAGAACCTTTTTCGTAGAGCATTTAGTAAGCTTTCGAATGGTAACCTTCTGCTTCCCAAGATTTTCAACGGTTTTCGAGATACTAACGAAAGTATACAAAGTTACCAAAACTTTTCTTGTCTGTTAATAAAATATTTTATTCTAATCCTTTCATTTCTCCAAACGTAACCAAAATTTGAACATATTAGTGTTGATGAAATTCGAACATGCAGAAAATGTTTCAACTGAATCCCATAATTCTAAGTACCAAAACCAAAGACAAAAAGAACAGTTCAAATAAGCGAAATCAATTACTTTAAAGGTTTAAGCACTTATTTCTCCGATTGACATCGCCTAATCAAAACTTTCATTAGGACCATTTTTGTAGAACATTTAGTAAGCTTTCGAATGGTAACCTTCTGCTTCCCAAGATAGTCAACGGTTTTCGAGATACTAACGAAAGTATACAAAGTTACCAAAATTTTTTATGTCTGTTAATAAAATATTTTATTCTAACCCTTCCTTAACTCCAAACGTAACAAAAATTTCAACATATTAGTTTTAATGAAAGTAGAACATGCAGAAAATGTTTCAACTGAATCCATTGATTCTAAGTACCCAAACCAAAAACGGTATTCAAAAACTATTTTTCCAATTTTCTCGAAAACGGTTAAAGCTATCGCCTTGAAAATGGTTTCATTCGTTTTCCTAGCCCGAGAAGCCTATAAAAAGAGTACTTACAAGCTTATGAACTCAAAAGAAGTAAGCGTTACGATTTTTTTTGCGCGAATTTGGCCCCAAACGCCATCTTCCAGTGGGCGGATTCTGCTGGTTAACGAACTTGACCTTTCAAATTGGAAGACGGATTTTTTTTACCAAATTTCATCACAATCGGACCATTAGGGAAGCCAGAAATGAGCGAACAGACAAATATATATATATATACAAATTTGAACCACCGTTATTTTCGGTCTCTAGGGGTTCTGAAACGCGAAATTTTCTAGTCGGCACTTCCGGATTGTTTCATTGTATCAACCTTATAAGCGGGGTTCCTCCCTATGGGGGAGGGAGGAACCGCGCTAAAAGGGAGTCTGCTTTTTCAGATGTGAAAACAAAAAATTCAGGCTGTCCTGCCCGAAAAACAATCTGTTGGGCACGCCAAAGGCCTAATCATTTCACAAAAGCTTGCTTAAATGTTCTAATAAATGACAATGATAAAGTGATGACAACCATTAGATCGACCCCCCCCCCCCCCCCTTCTAAAACCCTATTTTATAAATATTGATGTATTTTCACTAATGTATTTGTGATTTGCAGAGACTACGATCCAGAACTCGACTACCGCAACATGGTCAAATCCGGAGCAGACTTCCAGTCCGAAGGCCTTTAATGTCATTTAACTATTAATTTACATTTGTATAAATATTTGTAGAGAAAAAAAATCAGTATGTAATTAATTTAAAAAAAAAAAAAGATATATAATAAAATAATGATTTTTTTTTTAATATTCTTCCTCTTTATTTGTCACTTTTTTTTAATATATGGAGTGCTAAGGCACTTGGACTCAGTGTCTAAGGCTGTGGGATCGATTCTCGCTAGGAGTGATGGCTTTTCTTTCTCAAAGGTAAAGGCGTCAGCTGTTTTCTGTCAAGAAAAGGGTGGTAACCTAAAGATAACTCTTTGAAAAATCTCCATTACATATAAATAAGACTTTAACATTCAAATGAATAAATTTTTGTGTAGTTCAAATTTAACTCACTATGATTATTTTTTAAAACCTAATCCTCTCGTAACTTTTTAGCTCTTTCCTCCGAAGGAAAGTAGCTATTGAGGTTGCACTCATGACGGAATTTTTGAAAAATTTCTTCAAATCTTTATCGATCCTACCTAGTAGACACCGAAAATGACCCCCATCAAAATTTATATATATACGTATGCATATATATATATATATATTGTAATGATATTTTACATTACATATTTAAAAGTTTTAAAATTAACACAGAAAATTCGGAAAATCAAAAAGCTCATTGATATGTTAAATTCATTGAGATAAACAAATATTATTTGTTATATTTGTCTAGCAGTCGATACAGGTAGCATTGGGGAGACCGGTATGACGCTCCCGCCAAGAACGCCATTCCTGATGCAGCTCTAGTAGAGTCGGTTACAAGCAGTCACATATAGTGCAGTTTAAAGAAACAACGCCATTCCTGATGCAGCTCTAGTAGAGTCGGTTACAAGAGTCACATGTAGTGCAGTTTAAAGAAACAACGCCATTCCTGATGCAGCTCTAGTAGAGTCGGTTACAAGCAGTCACATATAGTGCAGTTTAAAGAAACAACGCCATTCCTGATGCAGCTCTAGTAGAGTCGGTTACAAGCAGTCACATATAGTGCAGTTTAAAGAAACAACGCCATTCCTGATGCAGCTCTAGTAGAGTCGGTTACAAGAGTCACATGTAGTGCAGTTTAAAGAAACAACGCCATTCCTGATGCAGCTCTAGTAGAGTCGGTTACAAGCAGTCACATATAGTGCAGTTTAAAGAAACAACGCCATTCCTGATGCAGCTCTAGTAGAGTCGGTTACAAGCAGTCACATATAGTGCAGTTTAAAGAAACAACGCCATTCCTGATGCAGCTCTAGTAGAGTCGGTTACAAGCAGTCACATATAGTGCAGTTTAAAGAAACAACGCCATTCCGAATGCAGCTCTAGTTCAGTGTACAGCTAGTCTCATATGTCAGTCTATTAAAAGCAATTCAGTTTACAAGAAGATACAATCTCATCTCTATACAAAGATAGGTATAGTTGGGATTCGGCTAGGAGAAAAACGTCAGACTTTCAAAAAGAAATCTGTATTTGGACGTTTCGACTGCACAATGGCAGCCTTCTTCAGCTTAAAAATATATACAACTATAAGTAAAAAAAATATATATGTAATGCAATTGTACCTCTTTCATCCCTCTTTCATAACTATAAAGACCCCCTGTGTAGTTGATGTCCCTCATACTTCCAACCATGGTTACCTAAGTTGTCTTCGAGGTCTTCCTCCCCCCCCCCCCTAGGCATTCTCTAGTGGTATGTATCTATATATTAATTGTTATAAATTGTATTCACTTATAAAATAGATTTTGTTTTTCACTACATAAAAAATGTTTGTTGCTTTTACTGTTTAATTTTTTTGTACTGTTTTACTAACACTTTCTACATGCTGTTTACTTTCCAACTACCGTATTTTCATTCTTTTAAAAATAAGATTGGCTAAAATTTATTGTATTGATATATATACTCCGCTCATTTCTGCCTGTCTTTTACTTACTAGTTGTACATATATATTTTTTTTACTTATAGTTGTATATATTTTTTAGCTGAAGAAGGCTGCCATTGTGCGGTCGAAACGTCCAAATACAGATTTCTTTTTGAAAGTCTGACGTTTTTCTCCTAGCCGAATCCCAACTATACCTATCTTCGTATCTCTGCAGCGGCTAACTATCTCCATCTACACTATGCTCATCTCTATAGTTCAGTTTACAAGAAGAGACAGTCTCATAAGTGCAGTTCAGTGAAAAGAAGATACAATTCTAAAGAAGATCTCGTCCTATGCAGAATACCGAGCTGGCTTTATATCAGGTAATGCTTGTTTATCTATGCCTGGATATAACTTATCTATGAGTTTTTTCTTTTGTTTTGTTTTTCATTAGTTAAAATTATCTTTGTTTTACTTTACTGGACTCGAACCCGACCCCTCAGATAAAGAGTTTCTAAAATTAAATATTATAAAATTGTATTATATTGGCTCCCAACGTAGAGGCGTACGTAAAATAAACTTATTAAAAATATTTATCATTATTTTTTATATTATAACATTTTGGCACATCTACGTGTGGCTATATTAATTTTTAATTTATTTTTAATTTTAATTATAACATTTAGGCGCCCAACGTGGGGCTAAGTAAAGTAATAATAAATAAATTAAAATGTCGGAAAGTAGTATTTTAAATATTTCGAATGGAAGCCAGAGTCTGGTGATGACGTCATCCAATGCGAGGAAGTCGAATTCGCCGAACCGGCCGATGTTGCTAGTGGCGAGTTCCTACAACCAATGGCTAATACTTTGGGCGAGGTCCTGCAAATATTACTAAGCCAAATTAACGATTTAAAAACAGGACAAGCCAGCCAAATTAACCAAAATAACGAATTAAAAACAGAATTACGCAACCAATTCAACGATTTTAAAACAGAACAAGTCAGACAGATTAGCGATTTAAAAACATCATTCGATAACTTTGAAAAGAAAATATCTAAAGATATAGACATAATATCGAGTTGCTAAAACAAGGAATAAATGGGCATGATAAAAAATCAGAAAATTCTATTAATGATGTAGATCAAAAACAAAAAAATAAACACAACAAATATTGCTGATATAAAAAATGACTGTTTTAAACACGAAGAAAACATTTCCAAAATAGTACAGATATGCAATGATAAATGTGATGACATTCTTAACCCTCCGGAGGTAAGGTTGGGTCGGATGCAACCCATGTGTTCAGTTTAGTTCATGTCTGCGCATGCGCGTTGCAGTGATCCACCTCAAGTGTCAGGTACCCTAAGGGCCAGTTGTCGGCTAGACGCCAGAGAGTTCAGTCACGTTTAGGTAAGTGAGCAAATTGACTTATTCCCGATACCGCATGCCTGCCTAGTACCAAGGGTCGAATCCGACCCAACCTTACCTCTTATGATATAGAACTTACCTCAAAAACATATTACATTCGGCTTTGTTTTTTTTTTCTAGATCGGTAATATGAGTCGTAATCAACTTTTCACAACTCCAGAAGAAGCTCTTAGGGAACTGAGACGTCAACAAGAGGAGTCAGATTCTGAAAACCAAGAATTCGAAGAAAATGTTTCAGAGCCAGATGATGACTTACTTCAGCCTGAGAATCGAACAGAAGAGTTATTTGATGCACAAGATCACATTGATAATGAGATCCCAACAGAGGGAGTTTCTTTAGAGAATGTGAACTTTTTACTTGGAAGAGATAATGAAACAATCTGGGCTGACAATCCTGTCATTTCAAAGTTTTGTAGGACGCCTAACACCAACATTATCACTCATCTCCCTGGTCCAAAGAGTGAAGCTAGAGGTATAATTGATGAACATAAACTTTTTTCTTTTTTTATAAATGACGAGATTTTGAACGAAATTGTGGTTAGAACAAATTTTGAAATAGAAAGAGTAAAACCAAATTACTCTTCAAAACAGTGGTTTGTTTCCCCAACTTCATTAGTTGAAATAAAAGCTTTAATCGGTTTGTTACTTTTTAGTGCCATTTTGAAAGACAGTAATTTGAATACCCTTGACATGTTTTCCAAAATGTTTGGTCCTTCAATTTTTCGATCTACTATGACAGAAAAAAGATTTCATTTTCTTCTTTGTAATCTTCGGTTTGATGATAAAACCACTAGAGAAGCAAGGCGCGCTACTGATAAATTTGCACCCTTTTGGAATATATGGACAATTTTTGAAGCTAATTGCTCTAAATATTATTCTCCGTCCGAGTATGTAACAATTGATGAGACGCTTCTTGGGTTCCGGGGAAAGGGTCCATTTAAAACATATATCCCCAGTAAACCAGATAAATATGGTCTCAAAATTATTTCTGCATGCGACGCTAGAACCTTTTATTTTATGGGAGGGATACCATATGTGGGAAAACCTAATCAACGGAGAAAAGAAATGTCTTTGCCTACGCAGTATGTTTTGGAACTTACAAAATCTATTTGGGGAACCAAGAGGAACGTTACAGTTGACAACTGGTTCTGCTCTTATCAGCTAGCTGAGGAGCTAGGAAAGAAACAGCTAACATTGGTGGGAACACTAAGGAAAAATAAGCCCCAAGTACCTCTTCCCATGTTTGCGAAAGCTCCAGTTAATTCTTCTAAATTTCTTTACCAGGATGACAAGACACTTTTATCTTACACCCCAAAAAAGGATAAAAAAGTTCTTGTACTCTCATCAATGCATTTTTCAGGCGAAATAAATGAAATTTCAAAGGTGCCAGAAATGATTGAATTCCACAATCTGACCAAGGGTGGAGTTGATGTCTTAGACAAACTGTGCCATGATAAGACCACCAAGAGATCGACCAATAGATGGCCTATGAGATATTTTTTTGGCATCCTGGACACAAGCGCAGTGAATGCATTCATTATATGGAAGTGGAATCGTAATGAACCTTCTTATTCAAACACTGCAAGGACAAAATTCCTAAAAACCTTAGCATTCACTCTCGTCGAACCAATGATGAAGCAAAGGGCGCAAAATCAACACCTTCCAAAGGAGTTACGTTCAACAATATGCAATGTGTTGGGCTTGGATGCTGAAGTCAAGGAGATCCCAACACTTCCATCTACGACTTCTCAAAAACGAAAGAGGTGTGGCTTTTGCAATGCCAATAAGGACAGAAAAGGCAACTTTTTTTGCTGCAAATGTAATTTGTGCTTATGTGGTGAACATAAAGTAGTGGTGTGCAGTTCGTGTTTAAACAATTAATAATGTACATTTTATACTTTCTATTTATACTTTTTATAATTCTATTTGGTCTTATGTTACTTAAAAATATATGATTTGTTCTTTTCTGATATTGTGTGTGTTTAATTTAACCCTAAATATTTCATAAAACATTTTAAAGTATCCTGGGTCAGATCCGACCCAGCCTTACCTTTTCTGCGACTGACATTCACCTTACTTCCGGAGGGTTAATAAGAATAATGAGAAAAATGATGAAAATTTAATTGAATGTAATGATAATTTAAATAAAAATGATAATGTGAGTGAATTAATAAAAGATAATTTGAATTATGATTGTAGTATTAATGATCAAAAATTTGAAGAAAATAAAATATTTGTTGAAACTAAAGATGAAAGTGAGTATGTTTGTTTAGTGAATGAAGATGGTAAAAGTGAAGAAATATTATTGAGTAATTTAAATAAGAAAAATGAGAAAATAAATCAAATAATTAAAAATAAAATAACTAATGATAATTTAAAAAATGAAATAAGTACAGACATTATGGAGAAGATTTTGAAACAAAATAACATTAAAAAATTAGTTGATGATCCTATAATTAATTTTAAAATAATGAGTTATAATAATAATGGTAATAATCAAAATAAAATAATGAATAAAAATGTTAACAACAATAATCACCTGACAAATTTGGACATCAAATTTGGAAATAAAGTAAAATTTCTTTTTGAGTATCAATGTCAAAATGGGATAGTAAAAATTGCAAAATTAAATCGGCCACCACGAAAGAGAATAAAACAAATCCTTAGGAATAATTCGGACAGATGTAGAAAAGATATTAATGATAAATAATGGATCCAGGACAATTTTTAAATTTAGTAAGAGTTAAGCATTTATAAATAACAAAAATGATTTTAGTATAAGATTTAATTGATAATAATAATATTTAAAAATTTAGCATAAATTTAATAATCATATTACTTTAGATAGTTAGGATAAGATAGTTTTGATAATGATAATGTTTAAAAATGAACAATGAAAAATGATAATTTAAATTGAGAAATGATAATGAATAAAAATTATGTAACAAAATAAGTTATTGAAAATTTGAATAAATAATAACAAGCTGACCAATAGTTTTAATCTCAATAACCAAATTTAAATTTTGAATTCTATTTAAATTTTAAAACCAAGTATAAATCATTTTTTTTTATTATTATTTTTTTTTTTTTTTTGACAGAAGTGCAAATGTAATGATATTTTACATTACATATTTAAAAGTTTTAAAATTAACACAGAAAATTCGGAAAATCAAAAAGCTCATTGATATGTTAAATTCATTGAGATAAACAAATATTATTTGTTATATTTGTCTAGCAGTCGATACAGGTAGCATTGGGGAGACCGGTATGACGCTCCCGCAAAGAAACAACGCCATTCCTGATGCAGCTCTAGTAGAGTCGGTTACAAGCAGTCACATATAGTGCAGTTTAAAGAAACAACACCATTCCTGATGCAGCTCTAGTAGAGTCGGTTACAAGAGTCACATATAGTGCAGTTTAAAGAAACCCTGCACTATATGTAGACCCCTGGGGGGTTTACTCTGGACCCGCAATACCAATTCGCCACTACCAGCCGTAATTTTTGTTATATTTCGACAAAAATCTGTATTCGTAGTGGTAATGTACCGATAAAAATGTGCTGTAAAAATAAACTAAATCAGTTTATTTAGGGGGGGGGGGTTACTCCGTATCCAAATTACTAATATACTCATACCGGTCGTAATTTCTGCTGTATTGTAACGAAACGCGGTATACATAGTGGGAAACTCATGAGAAAGAAGTGTTGTAAAAATGAGCTAAATCGGTCAATCGGAAAGCGGGGGTTTACTTTGTAATATATTTCAATAGAATAGCCCGCCAGACGTAGGTTTGCAAGGAGCGCTTTCTACCACTAGAGAGACTGTATCCTGTTCTGCGTCAGATCAAAAGACGGAATATGAAGTTTTATTGTATTTATTAAGTAGTGTAGTAGGTACCATGTGTAAACATAACTCTGGAAGCAAATTAATTACAAAATTAATAATTCAACAGTTACTCATTAAAAAATTTAAAGAGAACTATTCATGTTTTTATTTTATTTATAAAGGATATTTTATGGCAATCTTTCTGGAAAGCAGTCTATACTACCCAAATTCTGAGGAAAGTGCTTAGTTATGCAGTTCCTGCATGACGGACTTTTTTTTTCTCCAGTGCATTGAATGCTGAGGTCATTAGCATATCTACATCTCGGTAACACCAGCATTAGAAGTTTATGGCATAAAATCAATTCAGCATTATTATGCATAAACTATCAAAACAATTTAAAGAAAATTTGGTAGGGTTGTTTTATTATACAATCAATATTATCTTCTTTCAAAAAAAATTTTTTTTTCCTTTTGTTCTGACTTATTGCTATTGTGTATACCCGTGAATCAATTTTAACGTTTTTAAATAATGGAATTATTGAAAATTGCATTACAAATCTTTTGACGCCTTGACAAGGTTTCCAGCACGTATGTGTTTGGAGTTATGAGTGAAATAAGTAAAAAAAAAAAAAAAAAAAAGGTGATTTTTTGTTTTGTTTTTTTCAATATTAAAATTAAAGAAATAAAATATGACCTGAATAGTTTGGAAACGTCACCGCAATAAGCTAGTGTTTTAAGCAATTTTGGGGAGCAAACCCTGCCACTTTCTTCAAGAATCTTCAAGAATTTCTTCTTCCCCACCCTCACTTCAACTTTAGAAGAAATGTTCCTGGAATTTTTTCGTTTTTTGCATAGCTCAGTTATTGTTAATTGAGTTGTTCTGAAGATATTACTACAAAAATTAGCATGCTCCTCCTCCACGTGAAAATAAATGTTTTTACAGACGCCCTGAACTAAGTGCCAACTAGAAAATTGTGTAATCAGATATTACTTGTTATCCGTCGAGGTATTAAGAAGTTGGGATTCAGCTAAGAAAAACTGTAAATTTTTTTTTTTTTTTTTTTTTTTTTTTTTTTAAGTTTCAGAATGCTCTTTGGCAGCCTTTAGTGATAAATTAACCCATGCTTGTCTTAAAATTAAAAATACCCTGTCTCAAACAAAATGTCAAGTTTCTTAACAAGCTCAAGTGGCAATAAAATTTGTACAAAAAAAAAAAGCTTTGCCTTTTTAGGCTTACAAGAGCACTTTGAAGAGGTAATATAACACGAGGAATCAAATAAATAAACCCACATTCCAGACCATTAATATCTGAGACTGTAGGAATCGTATTTCCTTGGCTTCCATAATTTCATGTGCGTGTAACTTTGTTTGCCGGTCGTGACTCTTTTTGAATTTTTGTACACGACACAACTCCGTCAAAACAATCTTATCTTGTCTGGTAATTTTCAGGTAATAGAGTTATTTAGAGTAAAATTATTTAATTTTCTTTCGGATAAATTTCACAAGCATCTGGCTCCAATTGGTCATACATATTTTTTGCTTCTTTTCACAGATGAAGGTTATTTAACCCTTTAACGGGAACATTTCGCTAGCTGTGTTGGAATTTTTTAAATTTATATTCGGGGGTCTGGGGGGCATCCCCCCCCCATATGGGGGCATTTATTAAATATGAACCCAGGATGTTAAAAAAAACATTGTATTCATTCATACGGGGTTGGCCGCTCAAGCGGCCCTTGCCCATTCCAGGCATCGGAAATCCTCGATATGAAATGCCGCGATACGTTGTATAGCTGATTCCAAGTCGCAAAGATCCCGAAAATGAAAATGGTTCATTCGATGGCGTTACCCAAGATTGGCAGGCTTTAAAAAAAACAAAAAAACATTGCTGAATGGGTTATAATAATAGTATAATGCTAGCCCATAATATTATTTCAGACAGAATTGAGAAAAACATTTCATTAGGAATGCCAAAAAAAGTATTTTTTCCTTCCAGTCTCACGTGAGTAAGGTACTTATGAGACGAATCAATGAATAACATGTAAGCGATATACTCATTTCAATTAATTCCTAATCTAGAATGTATAAAAGAATTATTACATACTTTGAAACGATTTCCGGATAAGATGAGTGATCTAGAGAGCCAATAATGCAACACCGACACAAGACGGTTGTGGGAATGGGCAAGGACTGCTTTAGTGGTCAGCTTTGTCATATCTCGGGCCCAAGACCTCCAAATACTATTTTTTGGCATACCCTGGCATCTAGCAGGAAGCATTGGAACCAATTCCGCCTCACTCGCGTCATTTTTTAATTTCAGCGAGCAGTGGCCGCTTAAGTGGCCCTTGCCCGTTAAGGGGTTAATAAACACTTAATGTCATTACCAATTTTATCTTTGTAATTATTTACAATTTGAAGACGAAATGGTGTTTAAGTAATAAGTTTTTAAACAAGCTATTTGTGAGTTCCACAACTAGGGGGGGCTGGGAGAAGAATTTAGGGGATATGGAATAATAAAAATCTAGAACTTAGAATAGTTAGCCAACTAAAACGCTATTACACTCAAAAAGCATTATTTTCTGAACTAAGTGATCTTATTTAATTTATTTTTAAGGTTTTTATGACACATTTTTACTGATTACATCAAAATTCGGGAAAGGGGGGGGGCTACAGCACAGTGTTTTTTTCACACACAGTTAGTTATTAGTTTTGAGAACTGACATGTGAAATTCTCTAGCCGACACTTCTGGATTTAGTTATCGAGTCGAAGACGTAAGCTCGTTTCCTCCCTTGTTGATGGAGGGAGGAAGTGCGCACAAAAGGCATCATCTTTATCCTCACTAGAAAAGGATGCTAACCTCTCAAAAAAGCTGTGTTGACGTTAAAATTTAACCTTTAGGCTGTGTAATACTCATAGGGCTAGATGATGCGGGATAGCCTAGCCCTGTGTGCTGAATAAATGATGTTTCTCTTGTTTTTTTCTTTAAACTTGTTCCAGGGTATTTCTCCAACAGAAACATTTTGGGATACATCATCAGAACCCTCATCTTCATCCAAAAAAAAAACTCTGCTTCACTTTCACTCACACCCTCAAAAGTTCTAACATTTCTTGTTCAGAATAACTTTTCTTAGAAATATATATACACATATAATTGTTCACTTGAAAGCACAAAATATACTGGAGAAATATGCAGGGTAACTTCCAGGTAGAGAGAAACTATGGTTTTCAGCAGTAAAAAAAGAGAGGTAGCAGGTATACGTACAGGTAGGCTCAGCAGTTGTAAGCTAAAGTGACGAAAGTCAAGTCATATGCCCCTATCGGCTTTGAAGGACACTGTAGCTTCTATTAACAACCTACAGATGGCAATAGTAGAAGGACTGATATAATAGCTTGAAGCAGCCAAGTGCAAAAGAAGCCGGACTATTATATTAGTCCGTAGCACTCCGGGACACTGCTCCTTCCGGTCTGATATAATAGTCCGTAGCACTCCTGGAACTGCAACCACTGGACTGATATATCAGTCCGTAGCTGCGTAAGGGTTAAACAAAAACATCCATAAATATAATATTTTATACTCTTACTAAAATTATGTATTTTTGCAAGGGGGAAAATAAAACTACACTCCAACATATAAATGAAACCTTTATTATAAAGAATCAACTCGACAATAGCGCTAAAATTGCAGTAATGGTGTTCCAGGCGTTAATTAAACAAACAAAAAATAATGTATATAAGGCAGGCGCACAAACGAATAGCCATCTGTTATACTGACTCGACCAAGCTTTTGAGCATACTGTTCGTCGAGTACTTAGCAGTCAGGAGTGTGAGCAGTGCCACTCCGTAACCTGTAGCCCTCTCACCCTGAAAAACAATTTAGCTGATATCAATAATTTATAAAAAAAAAAAAAAAATAAACTCCTCGTCAAAAAAAAACGCAACACCCCAAAATTTATTGATTTAACAGGTTTTTTATTAAAAAAAAAAATTATTATATTTATGTCTCTAATCAGAAAAAGACAAAGGAGGAGAACAACTACATTTTCTGTTTAATTCCAGTACTTCTTGTTATCTCTAATCCCATTTGTTATAAAGAGCACTAATACCATAGTCCTTCTTATCAACTTAGGGATGCAAACAAAGTGACTAGGGCTCAGTATTCGTGTTAATTTCAACAAGTAAACATTTTTTTATAATTATGGCCCGGTTGGATAGGGATGATACGGTGAGGGCAGTCACGATGCACCAAGAAGGCCGTAGCACGCGTAACATAGCCAATCGGTTAGGGGTACATTTTTCTACTGTCGCACGGGCCTTAAAACGATTTAGAGAGACAGGAGGATACTCAAGAAGACCTGGATCGGGCCGACCACGGGTCACAACACCGCAAGACGACCGCTATATCCGGCTCCAGACTCTCAGAAATCGGCAAATCACAGGTAATGACCTAAACAACTTGTTGGCTGGTGTCAGAAACTTACATGTTTCGGTGTCAACAGTTACTAGACGAGTGAGGGATAGTGGACTGAGGGCACGAAGGCCCATGGTTGGACCTCTTCTTACCAGAGAGCACCGAAGAGCCCGCCTTAGGTTTGCCCAGGAGCACCGGGATTGGCCTGTCGATGATTGGAAACGAGTCCTGTTCACCGATGAGACCAGAGTGGCTCTAAACTCTCCCGATGGACGCAGAAGAGTGTGGAGGAGGCCAGGAGAACGAAACAGCCAATGCTGTATAGTCGCAAAGGAGCCATATGGTGGAGGCTCTTTGATGTTTTGGGGTGGCATCTCATGGGAAGCTCGCACGGAGTTAGTTCCGATTCGTGGGGGGTCTTTGACTGCACAAAGATACTTGGCAGAGATTCTGGAGGACCACGTCATGCCATACATGCCATTTATTGGAGAAAATGCATTGCTTATGCATGACAATGCTAGACCTCATGTTGCCCATATTGTTAGGGACTACCTAAACGAGGTCAATATTGACACATTACCATGGCCAGCGAGGAGTCCTGACCTAAATCTTATCGAACATTTATGGGACAGACTAAAAAGATGTGTTCGAGCCAGGGAACCAGCACCAATCAACCGCAGGGAGCTTGAGGTTGCTGTTTTGGAAGAGTGGGAAAGAATACCTCAGGAGACCGTTCAGGACTTAATCAGGAGCATGCCCAGACGTATGGAGGCTGTCATTCGTGCCAGAGGTGGCAACACATCTTATTAGAGATAAGAATAATCAATTTAATTAAAAAAAGTTAAATTTTTTTTTTCAGTTTTAGGAGTAAATGTTTTTTTTTTTTTTTGTAATTAAAGGAATTAAGTTTTTTTTTCTGAAATTCATTTTTTATTACTCCTATATACTTTTCTGATATGACACAATCAGGTATCATCAGCAAAAAATTGTTAAATCAATAAATTTTGGGGTGTTGTGTTTTTTTTGACGAGGAGTTTACAATTTTTTTTATGTGTTCTGAAAAGATGAGAGCTAAATATACCATGTAGAAATAGTTTTAATATGTGCCCCATCTGATGATCTGAAGCATCAGCATCTTGTGAAAATAAGCAAGTTCGTTCAATTAGGAGTAGGTGTTTACTCAGGAACTAAATTATTTATTTTATAATTGACTCAACAAATATATTTTTGTTATTGTCTAATGAAAGAAGCTACGTAGCTTTTTAAAATAAGCAGTGAAAGCTGAAAATTGTAAAAAAGAAGAAATGAAAAATTAAAAGTTCTTCGAGGTTCTGATTAAACGAAATTGTGTTTTAATAAGTTTTTGACCTCAGAAATTGTAGAGTAGAAAAAGTTCTTAAGAATAATAATGAGAAATAATGACTTTCTGTATTCTTTGATAAACCACTGACACTTCAATTTCTCTACTTATGAAAATCCAACTTTGGGAAAAGATTACCTGATGAACCGGAGAAGCCATATCAATGTGTAGCCAATCGCAGGACGTGTCGAAGCCGAGATGCGACAGGATGAACAAGCCGGCGCAAGAAGGCTGAGCATTACCACGATCCTGGAATGGTGGTATATATTAATAAAGGCATGCACTTGTATAAGATCTAATTCTTCAAATCTAATAATAAATTTGTCAATCTTCTGTGTATCTATTTATAAAGCCAATACAAAAGCTTGTGCAATTTTTTGGTACGTATTTTAAACAACAATTTAATCAATGATATATTTTTTTCTACTATCTACTATTTCTTGCCAACTTAAATGTAACTAACTAGCAGGAGTTGCTCCCCAAAATTGTTTAAAACATTAAGTTATAATTACAACATTTTGAACCTGTTTAGGTTCATCTTTAGGCACCTTAAATTAAGTCATATTAACGTCTACTGAGATATTGACAATTTCATGTTAAGGTACATAATTTTGAAAATTGACATAAATCCAGGTAAGAATCTCATAACTGATTGTGCGGACAGGTCAGATTCACACTAACCTACGGACCTTAACATGAAATTATCAATTTCACAGTAAACCTTAACATGACATAATTTAAGATGACTGAAGATGAACCTAACAGGTTCGAAATGCCGCAATTATAACTTAATGTTTAACCCAATACCCATGCATATAAGTATGGGTCTAATATGCATCCAATATTTTCCAAAACTCATGACAGACTGACTAATGCATTAGGTCAAGCAAAGGAAAATATCAAAGAGCTTGAAATCTAATCCATCGCAGCTCCGGACAGGGTTGCTCCTTTAGCTATCGTTTCCTTGGTCCTTCCTTAGTATTTTGTTGGAGATTTTTACCTCATCCAAAGAAACTTACAGCCTAAGCACAAGTATCCTCTATGTATTACTTGCGATTTTAGTTTTAATATTATATTTGTGGCACTAATTGCCAAGTTGTAGATACGCCGTAAAAAACAAAAACAAAAAAAAATATTATATTTGTATTCAATTAAGTTTACCTTTTTTAAATACAGAATAAAAAAAAAGTAGATAATATTTTAGTTAATTAAAATATTAGTCAGTTAGTTCATACATCTATCAGATTGTTTCCAATTTCAATTATTATTTTCGGAGGCCCGGTAGCCGTGAGGGTTAAGGGGTGAGCTCTTAACACTCCGTGCCAAAGGTCTTGGGATCGATTTCCACTAGGGATGGTGGCTTTTCTTTCAAAAAAAGAAAAGGCATCACCCCTATCCTGGCTAGAAAAGGGTGGTAACCTATAGATAACCCGTCCTAAAATTTGTAGTTAATAATAAATGGACGTTAAAATTTAAATAAATATTATTAATAACTTATTCCCGCAAAACAGTTTAAAAAAAAGGTGGAAAAGTATCCAGCATGTAGCAACTAAGTCAGCACAGAGGGGCAGGCCACCCTTTACCTTGTTACATCTTATGGCCTGGAGCGCATGTAGCGTTCGGGTTAAAAAAATAATTGATTCAGCTGTTCATTCAAAATGAAGGGTTCAGGGAAAGAAAGGGCTAAGTCACTTTTTACAAATTTTTCAGGAGAGTCTTTTTAAGATTTAAAGACTCAAAACTAAACCAAGCTTGTCACTTAGATAGCATTTATTGATTTTATCAATAAAACTAACTCATTAAGAATATAAGTGGAGCTTTTCAATTTAAAGTTTTGTTGTTTTATCCTATAAATATAAGAACTTGTAAAAAGGCACAAAGAACTGTTTAAAAAGGGGCTAAGTCAACTGTTTACAGGGAAAAAAGGAGGCAAGTCTGCATTATATTAATAGTATATTAATCTACTCGCTGAATTAAGAATGTTTGTATAGAAAAACAAACTTTTTTACTTGTATACATTGTTCAATTCAAAAGGTTTTAGCAATAAGCATGTTGGATACAGTGTTTTGATTCAGTTTTCCCGGTGAGGCAAAGACGATAGATATTATTAGGCATATTCTTCATAAAATTTGGAAAGATGTCTGACGTCTTCAAATTTAGCCTTCGATAACGGAATTAAATCTGAAAAAACAATTGCTTGTAGATAAGCTGCTAATACAACCTTTTTCCCAACAACATCAACTTCAATCACAGCTGACTTGCCCCCTTCTTTCCCTGTAGTGCTCAGACTTAGCCCTTCCTTTTCCTGCAAAGTAAATTTTCTTTTGCTTTTTTAAAGGGTCTAGCCTTGTTTTTTACCTGTGCCGTTTTTACACAAGATAGTATTCCTATCAAGCTACCGGATGCCGTGCTTAAATCAATTTCAATTTTTTTTTTTTACTTAGCCCCTTTTTTTCCTGTACCCTTCAAATATAAAATACCAAGTATACATAAAAATTCTAAGTATTCATTTTTATTTTGTTTTAATCTAGGTAATTGTAAGGAAATTCTTGATGAACGCATGTAGTATTACACTCTTTGCTGAGCAATGTGCTTAGTTATGCAGCTTCTGTGCGACGGAGGTTTTAATTATTCATCTTCTGCCTTATAGAAGTGAATAACAGATAAAATGCAACAATATAGATAATAAAAGTTGAAGTACTCACAGCTACCGAGTTCTTCATGTCCGCAACAGAAGAATTGAACTCGGAGAAGTGTAGCTCAGGAGAGTAGACGAGAGGGAAGAGTAGATCTCCGGATATGAGAGAAATGGTTATAGCGTCTCGTTCCCAAGAGGCGGAGTTAGTGAGGAGAGCTCCATGATACTTCCCTGTCGCTATGCCTTGAGCACCTGTCAGTGTCGCCATGTCGATAATAACTTGGGGATTGAGATTTCTCGCAGCGTATACGACTCCATCGGCTAGGACCAGTCTACCTTCTGCATCGGTGTTGTTAATCTCCACTGTCCTGCAACCAAAAACAATAATATTAGGCTCTGTAGGATAATGAAATAGTAACAAAAATAAATAATGCCCTGGTGAGCTCAGAAAAAAGCAGAGGGCGAAAAATAATGGACTATGGGTACAACTCAGGTATAGTAAATAAAAAAATCAGCCTTAATTTTAGAACATTCACCTGCAGGTACACAGCATTGAAGGGTGAGAAGAAAGGAAGAGGTTTAAGGCGAGAATTGAGGGAATTATAGGAAAACCTCACCATTTGCCGAGAGGACAGCCTGCAGAATAAAAGCTGGAACCGGGGATAGAATATGCTCCGAGAAAGACAACTTGATAACACCAAGGGAAGCGGATTACCATAGACCGTGAGAAGCTACTGTCATAAGAAATACTGAATATAACTGTGTCAGGAGCACTAGGCACAGTTTGCCTTCAGTCATAAGAATGACGCAGGCACAGTGATGTGGGGTGGGTAAATACCCAGTGGGTAGGTAAATATAAATTGGGTATTTACCCGGGTATATACCCACAGGGAAGGTAAATACCCAAAAAGTGGGTATTTTCAGTTTTTGAGCTTGATACAACTTCTTTGAATATTTTTTGGTGCAAACAACGACTGAAACTTACCCATTTGATCATAAAAACTTAATGAACATTAATACTTACCCAGTAATATTTTAAAGAAAGTTAAAAGTCAATCCGGGTATTTATGGGTATTTACAACTGAATGTATATCTATGAATTTTCATGATTACTTTTACACTGAGGAAGGTCAATTAATTTTAAAAAGGTTTTAATGAAGCCTATTCAATTATTAAGGACTTATTTAAATTTAAAAAAGGGCCTAAAACATGTTTAACGTTTATTATAATAGTTCAAAACCATTTTAAGTTAAGTTTAAGTTTATGATTCTTGTTAATATTATTTGAAATTATGCTCATACAGTAGTAACAACATTACAGTTAGCGGAAATCTCACTAGAAATGAAAAGGTAGCTTCTTGATGACAGAGTGTTTTGAGTCCGAGTTGGGAAACTAGTTAACATCCTTGATCCAATTGTTGAACTTATCACTGCCATTCAGTTAAATACCCCTTTGATCCACACAGTTCATAAGAGATTTAAGAATTACTGAAAACTCTTCAACAAGATACCCAGGATCTTCTCTTAAAAAAAAAACGGAGGAAAAACTTGAGTTAACTAAATAGGAGAAACGCATTCAGTTTGGTGTTGGAAACGCACATCTTGCTGCAGACTTGTTGATTTCTTCCATTTGTTTTGTGTGTGAGTTAGGCAGAAGCATGGGATTCAGCTCAATCAGTTGATCTTCGGAAAAACATAGCTGGCTATAGAGACCAAGAGGAATTATGGCAAGGATCCTTTGTTTGGGAAGGTCTTGAAGATAATGACAAAGAAAATAATAAAATAAGTCCCATGTTATGGTGGAGAGGCTTGAAAGGTACATGTGTTTTGATCAATGAGTAGTAACTTAATTTGTATTTTGAGAAATTTAGGCAAAAACTTGGCTTATTGGTAGTCCGAAGATCCATGGCAAATTTTCAGGTAATAATTTATTAACCTCTCAGTGATCCTATTTTATAATTTATTGTTGTTTTAATAGTTTCCCAGTGTTGCAATAGCTCTAAACTGGCAAGATCCATGACATTTTACAATATTTGATTACTAAGTCGCGGTTTAGTTAAATACCTTAAATACCCGGGTATTTATGAAATTGGGTATTTACCCTGGGTATATACCCTGGGTATTTACCCTTAAGAATAAATACCTGGGTATTTTACACAACACTGCGCAGGCAATGAATTCTCTCTTAGATTAGAAGACCAGTGGTTACTAAATAAAAATTCCCACATCCCGTATAATGAGTGTCGCAAAAAATAAAATATTTGAATGCCTCTATATGATAATTAATTCTAACAATAATTAATTTTAATTATAATTAATTCTCATAATAATTAATTTTAACAAAAATAGCAAACAGGCTCAGACCGTTAATTTTATTTCTAATACACATTTTTTTAAATTTACAGCTGAAAAAAGAATGCGGTGGCTATTTGAAAGCATACCTGCCAGAGAGAAGGACGTGTATGTCATCAGGGCGTGTAGCATTAGGACCGACCGAGTTCTCCGCAAGACAGAAGACTCCATGAATTGCTGCGCGACTCCCAGTCTTTGCAGCAACACTCATAGCACCCAGAATAGCAGCAGCTCCTCCACAATCTCGCTTCATTCCAAGCATCATGGTCTGTGGCAGGAAACAACGATTGCAGAAATAAGATCATCGAAATTGACATCAGGGCAAAATCAAGAATAGAAAAATAAGAAATGAAAGATAGGATCAAATATAAGTTTGCTGGTGTACCTTAGTCTTTATTGAGAGGCCACCGGTATCATAGACAATACCTTTACCAACCCAAGCTATAGTAGTCTCAGGTTCTCCTTGTGGCCAGTAGCTGAGAATCGCTAATGCCGGTGGATCGTTACTAGCTTTACCTAAAACAAAAATATATCTCAACCAATTATCAAAATTATATTGAATACATATAAAGATTTAAAAAAAAAAAAAAAATCGTTTATAGCCTTCTGCTCAAATTCAGGAACATAAATATGCTTTAGGTCCACCCGACAAACCTATGTAATGTACTGTATAACATGCAGTCTTATTTTTCGTACATGGCTATTGCTCATGCGCGAATGCCAGTGAACACTTTTTGTAACTTTTTTTTTCAGTTTATTCATCGCTAAAGCATTTTTATGGTAAAATCAAGACTAAATAAGAGTAATATCTTCCTTTCCTCTCATACTTAGAATCCTCATTTTGTTACATTCCCCCAACCATTGTTACATGCCAAACCCCTTAACATCCTTTCATACCTTCCTCGTAACGCTTATCCCTATCTATCTAACGCTCAAAATTATTTTTCAAAAAGTTCAATTGAAATTTTAATTAAGGAATTCCCACCAAAATTTGAATTTCCCATCAAACTAGTAATATTTACTAAAATACCTTCTCCTCCATCAAACTAGTAAAATCCCTTCTCCATCAAACTAGTAATATTTACTAAAATACCTTCTCCTCACACACTAAAATTAAGTAACTAATTAAAAAAAACATCAACAGATGTATGTATTTAAAATTATAATGATTAAATTATTGCCACACTTCAAACATAAATTTCCTGCCAAATATACCGTCACGAGACCTGTAACATCACTTCTGTTTCACTTTCCCGTGAGGAGGCAAAATTTAGCAATCCTCAGCCATAAGACATACAAGGTGTGTAAATAAAATGATGAGACTAGCAATGTAGTGTTTGAACTGGCAACACTGGAAGCACTCTGACCCACCTTCGGTACATTGAACTCCCTCAAGTCATTTGGTTGTCCATAGCGATTTTTATTGTGAATCAGTTTTTTCGATTGTTCTAAAAATTTAAATAAATAAATTTGGAACAATGGAGTACTATTAGGTTTTGCTTCAGGCTTGAGGACAATGCAACGGAAACTCTTGGTAAACTTCAGCAGGCTTACGGAGACAGCGTTTTGTGAAGAGCCCAGGTTTTTTGGTGGTTTAAGGCATTTTCAGAAGGAAGATAAACCACGAAGTGGAAGGCCTTTATTTTCGAGAAGCGTTGAAAATGTCAACAGAATCTGAGATCTTGTGCTTTCAAATCGTCGGTTGACTGTGAGAATGCTCGAGGAACCATTGAATTTGATTTGGGTGTTTGAGTACGACTCAGAAACCAAGCACCAGAGCACGAAATGGTATACCTCATCCTCTCCAGTTTTTGGCAAGTAAAAACATTCCTATTTTTTTTACCTGAGTCCTTGTGACTTTTTTTCTCTCTCTGAAGATGAAAAATGACCTCAAAAGAACTCATTTTCGGACAGTCAAAAACATTCAAAAAGCAGTAAAAGACCAGATGAAGGCTATTCCAGTATTGGAGTTCCAGCACTTCTATGAGGAGTGGAAGAACCATCTCCAGCGCTGTGTGGCTTCAGAAGGAAGTTATTTTGAGAATAACAATATAAATTATAATTCTATTTCAATAAAAAGATCTGTCTCATTACTTAATTTACAGACCTTGTATCAATTTGCCCGGCCCAGACTAGCAGAGGAGGAGATCCTCTAGTGCATATCTAAAATAATAATAGAAATTGTTGTATAATTTTTAATTAAGACTTACCTACTCCGTAAATACCACCAAGGCCATTTTTCTTGAGCTTCTCTCCACGGATTACTTGCAGCTCCATGTTGTATTCTTTGCTAACCGCTTCTATTTCCTACGGTAGATGCTAGATTAAAAACATTTCCCATGTTTATATACTGATAAAAGCGTTGGTAATTTGCCACAATATGGATATGATATATCAAAGAGGATAAAACTTTCTATTAGGAATCGAGAAATACTTAAAAATATCAGACAATTAAACACCCACACCCAAAAAATAAAATAAAATAAAAAAGTTCAAACCCAGAGAGCAGAGCATGTTAACGTTAATTTGTAAAGTTAACTCTAAGATTCTTTGCATCAGAAAACATAATCAAACCTTAAATATAGGCAAAAACACAAAATTATGAGAAAAGTCATATATTTAAAGGGTTGTAACTTGGCTCCAAATAGACCAATAGTGTTTATTGAAGTCTTCAACATTTTTTATTTTTGGAGTACACAGGAAACAGTCGTTTATTTTTGTTAACGACTTGAATAAAAAAGATTATTGCATAAAATATCCTAAATTATGAGTTTTGTGGGGTTAAGCTTAAACAAAAAGTGAGGGTTTTTTTTTTTTCTGACTCCGGATTCAGATTTAGCGACTGCAAAAACATACTGTGAACATGGTCTGCTCTCTGGGTCTAAACTTTTTTATGTGTGTTTGGCAGCGTTATTAATATTCATATTATTATTAGTTTTCACTGGGGAGAGAAATTTGTAACAATAACAGAGGCAGACAAAACAAAAAAGAAGCGGTGTATTTAAAAGACTGATCCATCATGCAGGAGCTGCACATTCTTCTGCAAGATGGCGAAAACCCGTTCAGATAAACAGAGCAGTTCTGCCAATAGCAGATTGCTCGTTCAATGAACTAAACGAAACATGAAACACTAAAAATTGAGGATGTTTCATTTAGGATCATGGAAGGCAAGGGAGATAGTGTTTAATTTGTAACAATACTCAGACAAAGCCAAGACTGAAAACAATATAAACCATAAAGTTTTCTTTTTAATTTTCCATACCGAACAGTTTAAAGCCTGTGTCATTAATATACAGAAAAGTTTTTAAAAAAATGTGAACAATGAATATTTTAAAATTCAATAAATTAAATAAAATTCATCGTTCACATTTTTACCGTAGTCTGATACAAGAACGAAAAAAAAACAAACACAAACAATAACAATTTTACCTGTAGGAAATGGGAGACTCCCATCAGATTGCAAGGTTTGTCGACGATGCATGCAGCATGCCTAACACCATCAGCTACAGCTTGTAGTACACCGAGATCTAGTTTCTGACCATCAGAATCTACTATGAACAATTCTACACGTACTTCCACTTCTTCTTGCGCCTTTGATTTCAGAGAGAATAGTGGGTACGATCTCGCAACCGCAGAAGCAGATGCTAAAGCATCGGCGTACGGACACACCACCTGTAAAGAATATTTTTAAATAGATGGCATTATAGTTCTGAACAAAAATATATTACACTATTTTCAGATTTATGATTGAATTGGTCAAGATTAAAAAGGAAAAGATTCCCCTGTCGTTACTGTTGGGAATATACAGAGGAATAACCGTATCATCATAGAGTGTTTACATAACATTCTTATCCCTAGTGTCATATCAAAATCGACATTTCATCAAAATCTATCCATTTTTGGGCAGCTGCCAGACAAATATATATAAATATATATATATATATATATATATATATATATATATATATATATATATATATATATATACGTGTATATATATATATATATATACAGGGTGTGCCAAATAAGATGGCTCAAACTAATTTTGCGGCCAAACGGTTGATCTGAGAAAAAAATGTCAGAGGAAAAAGTTGTAGAGCTTAACCTAAGCTTTCTAAATATGTCAACCATTTAACATGTTGACTGCGCATGTGCGCTTGGCACTAGATGAAATGTTGAAGTTTGCAAATGACCCCTATTTTTTTTTTTTTTTTTTTTTTTTACGGCGCATCTACATCTTGGCCATTAGCGCCGGGCTATCTACAGGTTGCCACCCTTTTATAATGCCAACAGCACGTGGTCGGTCACCCATTCAGGTACCGACCACGCCCGACGTTGCTTAACTTCGGTGATCTACGGGAACCGGTGTATTCAACGTGGCTATGGCGATGACCCCCATTATTATGCACATCATTTTGAAGGGAATTAAAAAACAAAACCTTTGCCGCAAACCGCACTTCGATTTCTTTAAAATCAAATGAGTTTTGTGCGATTCAAATTTTATTATTTTAAATTAAAACGATTTTTTTTGTAGGCAGTCACAGAGGTCGGTTATGAATGTGTGATACATGACTTTGAGGTATTTTTTTTTTCCTCAACTTTCTGAAAAGAATATGGCCGATCCTCTAAAAGAATTATTTTCCCTAATAACTTCAATAAAATTGAAAATAAGGCATCTTTTTTAAGTATTTAGTCTGATTTTTCGTTTTAGACGTTCAATTTAAGTCATAACCCTATTTCATTGATAGATTAAATAATAAATTGTAAAGAATATTGAATTGTAATAAACTATAGTTGAAACTGAAGGAGAGCGTCCTCGGCATCAATTTTTCTCAAATTTTGCACTATAACGTATTTTGATGCAATAAACACGAATCCGTTAAAAAAAAATTGCTCTCAACTAGGAAAGAAGCTATTAAGCACTAAAGTTCACTGTTATTGAGGTTAAAGTTAGCGTAAACAGCGTATTTGTAAACATGCGCAGACATCTAACATTGGGAAACAAAGAACTTTCATTTGAAATGTCAATATACTATTTATAACCTCCATAAAATGGGAATTCTATCCATAACAGCGAGTTGGATTGACTAGAGTTTTGAAATCTTCTTGAGCCAGCGGAAACGTATAGCATGTCTGCCCAAAAGTCGTCCTAGACATTCTTCTTAATATGCATGTTTATTAATACGCTGTTTACGACAACTTTTATAACCTCCATAACAGTGAACTTCAGTGCTTAATAACTTCTTTCTTAGTTGAGAGCAACTTTTTTTTTTTAACGGATTCGTGTTGAGTGCATGAAAATACGTTATAGTGCAAAATTTGAAGAAAAAAAAAAATCGATGCTGAGGGCGCTCTCCTTCAGTTTTACCTTAATATAAATTAATAAACAAACAATGAGACATCCCACAACAAAAAAGTGTTTTGAATATGCTCTACTGGAGTTCGCCCTTATAGAAAATTTTTTCAAACGCATTCTCCTCAAAAATACCTTTTGTTGAGTTCACCCTTTGGGTCATTCCATGTCAAATCAACACAAAAAACAAGCATATTCAACCTCAGTATCTCAGAAATTGATGAGATTTGGTGAGGAGGTAGCTTTTGTATAGACTAAGAAAAATACCAAATATTATTGAAAAATATCAACTGATTTGGAAATTACAGCTATGTAAAATTTCAAAAATTGTCAAAAAATGCCGGTACCTGAAATGTTTGAATTGCTATTGTTTAGCTTATATTTAAGCTTGAGACCTGGGAGGGGTGTTATTTTAAAGCTCTTTGTACGAACTTTCTTATGACATGCAACACACCATATAGGTTAGGAGGAAAAAAAAATTTCTCAAATTCAAAAACAAAATTTTATTTGTATATATCTCAAAATGCGTATTTTTAAAAATTTTATATCTTTTTCTAAGTGTATTTGAGAACTTGTTCCTAAAGTTTTATGATGGGATTCCAATGGGTTCACCATTTATTAATTTTTTTTGTTTTTTTTTTTAAGACGCTAATATTTTGGACGATATACAAAACAAAATCATATATGTATACATGTCATATTGCAATACAACTTCAAATCTCATTAAAATGTTTACACATAATCTTTTTTTATTAAATAGAATTTATTGATAAATCAGAATCAGAATTATATTAGTAAAAGCACTTTTATTTAAAAATAGAATAAATCAGTACTAAATTAAACTTATATTATCATTACATTTTCTAATGATGTAATGGAAGGCCCGGTGGTGATGAGTGTCAAGGTATGAGCACTTAACACTCTGAGCCAAGGGTCGTGGGTTCAATACCCACTATGGGGTGGTGGCTTTTCTTTAGAAAAAAGAATAGGCATCAGCCCTATTCTGGCTAGAAAAGGGTGGTAACCTATTGATAACCTATCTGAAAATTGTCAGTTAATAATAATGGCGGTTAAAATGTAAATAAATAAACATTGTCTAATAACAAACCTTAAACCAAATTTTACTTGCCTTCATCAACAAAACTACTTTAAGGAGATGAAAAGTATTGCTGAGTAGCTTATGTCTTATCCTGGAAAGCTTCATTTGATGTTTGAGTATCATTTTCTGTGTGTAAACTCTTCCAGTTGGTGTAATGGGATTAAATTTATACAATATATCATTATTTATTTAAATTTCGAGCGTCCATTATAATTAACTGGCATCCCAAAAACATCAGGGTTTCGTGGAAATGAAAAATATGGAGGAGGTCCAGCAGGGTGCAAGAAGGTGACCTTAACTCAAGCTTCATTTTTATACAAAACATATGCCAACCACCATTTAGTGCCATATGTAGCACTTACGTAACCTCTTACATCCTTTATTAATAGTTTTTCTAATTATCTTAAAGTAGACAAAGTTTCAAAGCTATGATCAAAAGAAAAATATATTACTTTGATTTTTAAACGGTTTCATCTGGTAAAAAATCATGACATTGTTAATGCCTTTTTAAAACTATCACTTAAGAAATTTCCAGTTTCTACATACTCTTCTTGCGTGACATAGGTAATTAAATTTTACTTGTCATCTTCTTAAAGTAGTGTTGATAATGAAGGCAAGTACAATTTTGTTTAAGGCAAATTCTTCATAACCAAAAACTGAAGTAACAATTAACATATGTAATAATTCTAAATTCTTAATAAACATTTGCATGTCATATCAGTCCTCCCCTCTAAATTCTGTAGGAATTAGTTGGTCTATGTGACGTCGCCAGATCTCTCCACTATCCATTTTCAGTGTGTAATGAAGATTGCCTTCCTTAGAGATAACAGTTCCGAATTTCCACTTCTCTCCCCCTTGGTAATTCCGAGCTTGAACTCTTCTTCCGATTTCCAGAGTCCTCCATTTTTCCAAATTCTCATTTATATGAATATTGTGATTGTTTGTGTCTCTAATATATTCCAATTTTCCTTTCAAGTGAAGATATACATCTTCGACATCACTTCTACAGTCCAGTTCATCTTGAAGTAATTCGTCACGAGTAAGAACTTCAATTTCATCTTGAAGTTTTGTAAATTTTCCCCAATAGTCTTCAATACTATGAATCCGGGTATTTATTTCTGCAGATGTAAGGTCTTGGGCTGTTTCAAGAAATCTTGTTGCCTTTGTAATATGGCCTTTGTGAATTGCACGTAACTTACGTATTTTGTCTTCCATTATTAGTTTATCCTCGTCGCCAGTTATTATGTATTAATAACAACGAGACAAAGAATAATTGGAGTTTGTATTTTTCTAACTTTTCAGTTAATATTTTTCAATAATATTTGGTATTTTTCTTAGTCTATACAATGGCTACCTCCTCATTAAATTTCAATTTAAATCTGAGATGGTAAAGAAAAATCACTGTGTTGACTTGACACGGAATGACCCCTTTGTATATGCCCCTCATTCATATATAAGTATATATTCAAATTCAATCCACCGTTATTTCCATGATCTATGAGTTCCGAAATGTAAAATTTTCTATTCATCACTTCCGGAGATCAACCTCATGAGCGGGGTTCCTCCCAATGAAGGGAGGAAGGAAACAAACTAAAAAGCACTTGCAAAAGCCACATATTTAATAAATTTTATAATTCAATTTAAAAAAAAAATGAGACCATGAGATTATCAAATCATTAAAAGATACTATCTGAACCTTTAGTATTAGAGTTAGAAGTAAGTTACATATAAACTTGGCTTATATATTATGACTCGTGATAATTGTTCCACCATATGTTAAAAATGAAACAATTCACAATGGTGCTAATGATCCTAGAAATAACAAAAAAAACAAAAACAAAAAAAAAACACTTCTATTTCAATTATCTGAAGAATACCTACACAAAATCAGTGATCATATTAATTTTTTTAAATAATATTAATAATTTTTAATCAGTGATCATATTAATTTTAATTTATAATGAACCAATGTTAATTTTATATATTTAAATTATAACGTCTATTCATGATTGACACTGAATATTAGGACGGGTTATCTATAGGTCACAGACCTTATCTAGTCCTTCTTCTTCTATCTAGTAGTTCTTTTCTTTATAATAAAGAAAAGGCATCACCCCTAGTGGGAATCGAACCCACGAATTTGGGCATAGAGTGCACACACCTTAGCACTCACGGCCACCAGGCCTCCATAAAAATGTTAGTTTATGATGTAAAGTGCAAAGAGTAACGTACTATGACGGTTTCGGAGGCACCCGAAGAAGCGCTCTTGACGAGCGAAGCTAAAGAATGAGGCCTCGCAGGTGCATTGTGTCGAGAACATCTTGCAGGAAGGCTTCCAATTGTAGCACAATTCAAGTAAAGAGGTATAGTATCACTGGTGTTAGGGTGTAAGCCCTGAATAGCACTAATATATACCTGCAAAAATAACAGAAACATTAAAAATAAATTAAAAACCATTAAATAAAAAGGCTGACTTGCAGTAACTGTGTCAACAATTAAAGCTAACTTTAGCACTTTCGTTTATATATATATATATATATATATATATATATATATATATGCTGGACAGAAATAATGGCAATGACCCTGGCGAGAAAAGGAAATCGAATAATCGGAAATGCTTGACCTTGGCTACATGGAACGTAAGAACCATGCTGAAGCCAGGAAAGATGAAAGAAATTGCTGATGAAATAATGAAATTTAATATTGATGTAACTGCGTTACAGGAAATAAGATGGAAGGGACAAGGATGTATAGACAAAAAGGACTACTCTCTCATCTATAGTGGATCAGATGAAAGGATCGGGCACTTTGGAACAGGATTTATAATAAGGAAAAAACTAAGAGGCTCCCTAATTGATTATGAACCTATTGACAATAGAATCTGCAAGGTAAGGTTTAAGGGAAAATTTAGAAATATAACCCTTATCTCAGTGCATGCACCCACAGAAGATAAAAGCGAGGAGGAAAAGGATGAGTTTTATGATAATCTATCCAAGACCTTTGACTTAATCCCTAGGTACGATGCAGTGGTAATCCTAAGAGATTTTAATGCCCAAATTGGGAGAGGATTACATCAAGGAGGTGGCGGGAAAATTTACATTGCACGATATAACAAATGAAAATGGGCATCGCTTGGCTGAATTTGTAGAGTCGAGAGACCTAAAAATTAAGAGCACAAGTTTTCAGCACAAACGTATACATCTTGGAACATGGAAAGCACCTGGTGGAAGTGTGAACCAAATTGACCACATACTAATTTCCGCAAGACATGCGTCCAGCATAATTGATGTTAGAACATGCAGAGGACCAAAATGTGACAGTGATCACTTTCTAGTGCGCGCATTGTTTAGGCAGAGCATTACAAATGTTAAAAGAGGCCGCAGAGTGGAAAGGAAAAAATGGAATGTGGAAAAACTCAGGTGTGATGAAGCAAGGAAGAGTTTTGAAGAAGTAGTGGCAGATAAACTGCAGCAATGTGATGAAAAGGATGACATTGAAAATGAGTGGTCTGCTATAAAAGAAAGAGTCCAAGGTGCAGCAGAACAAGTTTTAGGAGAGACAAGGAGTAGGGCAAACTCAGAATGGTCCGATGATGAATGTGGAAAGGCAATTGAAGAAAAGAATGGCGATAGAATGAAGATGCTTCAGCGAGACACTAGGAGTAGTAGAGTCAAGTATTCGGATAGTAGGAGGAAAGCCAATAAGATTTGTAGAAAGAAAAAGAGGGAATGGCTGAGAAAGAAGATAGAGGGTATGGAAGAATTGCAGGAAAATAGAGAGGAGAGGAAATTTTATCAGGCAGTGAGGAAAATGAGGACCGGTTTTAAGCCCAAAATGAATGTTTGTCGCAGTAAGGATGGCGTATTGTTGGGGGAGAGAGCTCAAGTGATGGATAGATGGTCTGTGTATTTTAGGGAGATACTAAATGACCGTGAATGTGACAATGAGAGCATCAATGATGGCCATGAGCCGGACACGAAAGGGGATCCCGATATGGAACCGCCTTCCTTTGAGGACGCATTAGAAGGATTAAGGAATAACAGAGCTCCTGGAAAGGATAGAATATCGGCAGAAGTTATAAAGTGTGGCGGAGATGTTTTCAGGCAACAATTATATAATCTAATGCTGAGGGTATGGCTTGACGAAGAAATACCTAAAGAATGGTGCTCAGGTTTAATTTTCCCAATATTCAAGAAAGGCGATAAGATAGTATGTGAAAACTACTGGGGAATAACCCTCTTAAATGCCGTATATAAAATTTTATCCAACCATCTCGTGTAAAGGCTCAAAATTTATTCAGAAAAAATCATAACGGATTACCAATGTGGTTTTCGCCCTAACAGAGGTGCTACCGACCAGATTTTTATTCTGCGACAGGTGCTCGAAAAGTGCTATGAACATAATATTGACGTTCATATATTGTTTATTGATTTTAAACAAGCCTTTGACCGAATTAAGAGAACCCAACTTTTTGGTGCACTGCGTGAGTATAACATTTCGTTCAAGCTAATACACCTTATCGAAATGACTATGCGGAACACGCAAGCCAAAGTACTAATTGGCAATGAGGTTAGCGATATCTTCCAATTTAACTCTGGAGAAAGGCAGGGAGACGCCCTCTCAGCGATTTTATTTAACTTGGCGCTACATAATGCAGTTAAAAGGATAACGCCAGGTGGAAATTTAGCGTGCCGAACAACATAAATATCGGGATATGCTGACAACATTGCAATCTTAGGAAGGAGCAAAGCGGCAATAGTTGAGGTTCTATCAACATTGGTTGCGGAATGTAAGAAGGTTGGACTGGTAGTGAACGAGGCAAAAACTAAGTATATGGTAGTCTCGACCTCAGATGCAAGAAGGAAGCCTGAAGACTTTTTATTTCGGGAATACAATTTCGAAGCAGTGAAATGCTTTACTTATCTTGGGGTGCAGGTCAATAGTGAAAATTTGATTAGCCAGGAAATCAGAGGAAGAATTATGGCAGGCAATAGAGCGTACTTTGGCATGCTGAAACTTTTTAAGTCGACACTCCTGTCCAGAGTAACAAAGCTTAAAATCTACAAATCCCTAGTCCTACCAGTAGTGTGCTATGGAGCCGAAGCCTGGACGCTGAAAGTAGCTGACCAGAATGCTCTAAGGGTTTTTGAAAGGAAAATTATAAGAAAAATCTTTGGTCCCATATGCATACAAGGCGAATGGAGGATAAGGAAAAATCAGGAGCTGGTTGAACTGATGAAAAAAGAGGACATAGTACGCTTTATTAAGGCTAGGAGAATTAGCTGGCTAGGACACGTGGAAAGACTGCCCGATGATACAGCCACGAAAAGGATAACCAGGAAGGTTTTTCCTGGAAAAAGGAGAAGAGGAAGACCGAGGAAAGGCTGGAAAAGTGACGTGGAAGAGGATCTGAAGCGGATGGGAGTGGTGAATTGGGGGGGAAGAATGAAGGATAGAGATGAATGGACGAAGATCGTGAAGGAGGCCAAGGTCCACCTCGGACTGTAGAGCCCGTCAGTAAGTAAGTAAGTAAGTAAGTAAGTATATATATATATATATATATATATATATATATATATATATATACAGTGGGGTCTCACTTATACGAATGTGAGGGGGAACGGAAAATGTTTCGTATAAGTGAATATTTTGTAAAACTGACTTATTGTTTGTAAATATTTTGTCTTTAGATAATGTTGTACGTTATTATATTTTTGAGTTCCATATCATGAAATTCTCCTCGATGGATATTGCATATATCTGAATATCGCACAAGTGAATAATAAAAAGTATACCATTCCTGGTATCTAGTAAGTTTGAATCTATGAAGATTTCATGTAAATATCCACAAAATTCGATTTAAAGCTAAAGCTATGTCGTTTAGCTTTTCAGTTTTACTAGGTACCATTCGCTTTTCTGACCCACAGACTGGTTCTACAGTCGTTTCTTTGTAAAAAAGTAAGCAATCTACAAAAGAAAAAAAAAAATACACAGAGCTTGGATCACATTTTTTAGTGACCTGTGGGTTGATGCCATAAACAGGCAGCCCTTACTGGCACAAGAATTTTCCTTAGCTCTCCAAGGTTAAAGTTTTGAGGGAAATATCTGCATATTATCTACCATGTCAGATATTGATTCCTACTAAAAAAAGCTCCATATTTCATCAAAGTTATTACTACAGTTAAGAATGTTTTTTTCTTTTTTTTTTTTTTTTTTTTTTTTTGTAAACTAAAAATCCACTTCCTGAAGATTTTGCTTATCTTAAGTTTTTATCACATTCACATGACAACAAAAGCATGACTCATAAAAGCCCAATCCTTGTTATATAACAAACTCCTAAACTGCTGTCTTTGATTTTTTCTTCATAGGCGTTTTGGGAAGATGTAATACTTAACTCACAATCTGGCAAATAAACCCGTCCTTACATGCGGAAATTACCTTTTTAAACTTTTCGAAAACTGATGTGATCTTTTGAAAGAGTTGTTTATCGTCTGAGACAAACCCTTCAAGATGGATGACAATATGTCATCATATTTTGATTTCAGGATGCTAACTTCAAATTGTCAGAAAATAAACATTAAGATAATTCCTAATTTGAATGATTCAATGTATTATTCAAAATATTTAAGAAACAAAATAATATAAGGATTTGAGAAACTATTGGAAAGGATAGAATAATATTCCACGTAATCAGCTGGTTATGATCAGCCATATTGGTCACCATCTTGAAAAGACAAGGAAAGAGAACCCGGTCAAGTGTTACACCATTTTGGCACTTTAGTTCGACCTTACATATGTTTTCTAAAGAAATGATTAATGTATTCAAAAAATATATTTAAAAGAAAAATAAATCATACTCACTTCTTCAGATACCCTGGGCTCGAGTTTATGTTTGATCTGCTCATATTTTACTTTGTTCAGGTTACTCACTTGACCAATAATGATGACTGGGTGAGTTTTTGGGTCTGAAGGAGGGGAGTCTGAAGAAAAAATTAGATTAACTTTGCAATTCCCATTAGATTCCATTTTGGCGGTGATCAATTCAATGACGGTTTTTAATAAAAATTAAAAACAAGAAATTCTGTATCACGCCCAAAATGTTCGAAAAAATAGCTTTAAAAACGATCCCTAAGACTTTATTCGCTTAACATTGCGGTTTTCGTTCAGTCCAACTTTTTGATAAAAACAAAAATATAAAAAAATATCCTTAAATGAATCGGACCCCAGACCTAAGGTACTATAAGCTTTACAAGAACACAAAAAAGATACATCACGCCCAGTCAGATAGAGCACAGCTGTTGTGCTAAGGCCATTTTTCAAATGAATACGAACATTTTAAATTCTAAGCCTAAAGGAATAATATTTTTATATCAACAGAAAAAATTAAAAAATGTTGAAAATGAAATAATTTTTACAATTTATACAATTCGAACATAGAAGTAACAATATTTAAACAGGAGTAATTTTGTAGTACTAAAAGTTACCGCTCAAGTGCTTGTAAGCGCTAAAAGCAATTCTTGAAGAATAAGGATCAAGTTCCTTTTAAAACTTTACCTCATGTATTCTTTTTAGGAATTTATTAAAATTTTAATTTGTCATTACATATAAATATATATTTCACTTTTTGTTATTTCTTTCTTATGAGACGGATCGATAAAAAAATACACTATTTATTCACATTGACTACTTTATTTGATATATTTTGCCCGACATGTTACATGCTTTGTGTTGCACCTCTACAGGGGCTTTTCTTATCTAGAAGTCCTCATGTTCCCTAGCTTGAGTCAGGCGTGATATTTTATCTGATAATATACATAAGTTTAGCTAATAAGAAAAAGCCTGACACACACTGGAATAGTTTTATATTCGCAGACGAAAGAAAGTTCAACTTAACCGGCACTATTGAGGTAGTGAGAGTGTGCCGCAGAACTAATGAAGAAGAGCTTAATCCGAAAAACACAGTGAGCTTCAGTGAAACAAGGCTTGGGTCTGTGATGGTCTGGGGCTGTATGAGGGAGAGGGAAATTTAGTCTTCATTGGTAAAATTCTGGACAGTAATATGTATTTAAATATCCTAAAAGGAAATTTGAGGGATCGTGCCCGGAAAATCGAAGTTTTGAATTACTTTAAATTCTATCAGGACAATTATCCGAAACATAAAGCTCCACAAACTCGGTTAAGGCTTTAAGGATAAATTATATTTCTTCATTGAGAGGAGATCGTTGACCGTATATGATGCAAGGTAGGGATTGTCGGGGTTCGGTCACTGCTACTTAATAAAACTACATTTTATCATAAAAATGGTTTTATTGTGCCGACGTTTCGGCTTGAAGTTCAAAATGTAGTTTTATTAAGTAGCAGTGACCGAACCCCGACAATCCCTACCTTGCATTATATTTCTTCTTTTCTTTCTTCTGCAAATTGATTTAATTATATCTTGAAGGGCAATAGAAAAAAGCCCCAGTGAAACAGCGAACTGGAAAGTTTTTGGAGAAATGTTTAGAGGACTATAAACAGATCTCGAAGGAGCAGGATGGACATTTGCAAAGATAGCAATAGTTTATGCGTAGCAGCCAACTTCAGAACGTGCCTGCCACTTCCTGATGGAGCGAAAACGCGCTATTTAGAGGATCAATAAACCACCTATTGATTCAGTTACACGTATAAAGTAAAAGAGGCAAATACAATAGATGAGCCTCTGTTACAAAAGCTCTTAATCTCAAATAAACAACTTCAAACTATACAATCTCAGCAACGGATGATATCCCCGCATTTGGGAGAAATGTAACTTGTCACTTGGCTCTAGACGGGTAGGGGATGGTGGGGCACCTCTAGCAAATGACTGCCTTGCTGGGTTGCCCCTCCTCCATCTCCTATAGTCCTCCACTAAGCAGAGCAGGGGCTGGAAGAGTTTTAGGACTGGCAACGTCGAGCCCCTTCTACGCTTTCCCCGAGTGACAAGTTATACCTCTCCCACTATAATACACAGTAAGGATAAACCGCCGCTGGGGGAGCGTACAGGGGACAATATTTATTTATTTATTGAGATGACACAACGAGGCGATATGCTCTAGGGGACAATAAAGTTGATCGCTAGATTGTTCCTTGATCAGAGATTGTCCACCAACCCTGAAAATACTAAAGAAGCTCTTTTCAGGGGGGGAAGGGACAATTGGTAAGGAAGCAACACTTATGCCTTTTACCATTCTAGATAAAGAACAAGTTATTAGAAATTGAGAACTACGGGTTTGATATTACCACAATGTCATCCGCAAAAAGTAGAGACTTTAGGTATCTCCCATTGACTTCTATTTTCCTAGTTGGGCCTCCAGAAAACCATCCCCAAAACAATGATAAAAAGAAGTGGTGAGAAAGTATCCTCCTGTCTCACGCCTCTCTCCACCGGCAAACAAGGGCTCGTCCTTTCCGTTTCAATAAAAGCAATCATGTCTTTATTCGACTCCTTAAAAAGTCGGATGCACTTCTGTTCTATGCTTTGACTATAGAACTATGGAAGATACATCAAAAGCCTTCTTTAATCCATAAAACAGAGGTAGATTGGGAAGTTTTACTTATTCGATTTTCTGTTAATTGGTTGATTGTTTGAATATGGCCGGTGACTGAGAAACCTTTTCGGAAACCGGATTGCTCTCCTGCAATGCATTCTATTATCATTCGGGGTAGGAATTCTCAAATCCAGCTTGAACACTTCATTATGGACTTACTTGTGGCTGTAGGCTAAGCCCAAAAATACCTTATTGTTTCTACGCTGCTGTTGCGCTTCGGATGATAAATTAGGTAGGTCAAGCTTGGCAAAGGAAGGCATGGAAGAAGATGTAACTTTGCACGATGAAATGCGAACTTGTCGAATCGTCGCGTTAGAAGCACGCACTGAGCTATCATCTCAACCACTTTGTGTCTGGGAAGAGTACACTGAGAATCATATCCCATAACAACAGGAAGGAGAAAATAAAGGAACCATTCAGGACTTTGGACAATAAAAGTTTGGATCGAGCTCACCCAAAAAAAAAAAAAAAAAAAAAAAAAAAAAAAAAAAAAAAAAAAAAAAAAAAAAAAAAAAAAAAAAATGGAGGTCATAGTAAGCCGACAAAGTTGGTAGAAAAAGCGGAGTTGGCTCTCTCTGGATTTGGTCCAGGTGGTAGGTTATAAAACTCCAAAACATTAATCTTGAAAGCTCTTGAATTTAACGCTTCTGTTTGAAGTCGTAAATACAAGAAGGGATAAAAGGGACACTTTCTAGACACTAAGCTCTTTAGCAGAGTAACAAAAACCTTTGACTGGAAGGAGTCAAAGCATGGAAGCAAGAGGAAACAATCAATGCCTGGCATGATGCAGACAAAGCTATTTATCAAATTGTAGGAGGAAAATGCAAAATACTACCACTAAACAGCAAGGGAATAGTGGATCTACTTACAGGACATAGCGCGTTAAGAATACACCATGGGGCGAATAGAGAACACTACTAGTGAATGATGACTTCAGGAAGAAGAAATCATCCGCGCACGCTCGAGGCAGATCAGCCATCAAGTGGCTTGCAGACCAGTACAGGGAGGAAAGGAGTATATTCGCGCTGAAAGCACTAAGCCGATCCAGTAGGTAATCCTGTCCGGTTGTTGTTCTGAAGACGCACTCAACAAATTCTCTGGACAGGTCTCGATGCAATGGTCTATCTGTAATTACCCGCAGCAGCTGTTCGATTTTCTTCAGCCACAGCTGTCTTAACAACAGTCATTACTTAAGAGTAGGCCAAAGAGAGCCGATGACTGGTCCTCGTTTGTGCCTTTCTCAGCCAATTCGACGACTTTCTTATTCCCAAGCACTCCTCCTGGTCCTAAGTACGACAGCACCTTTGGTTTCCAAATATGAGTGCTTTTTTTTCATAGGGTAGTCCGATGACACTCAGTAGAAGAGTTTGATGACATGGCTACTTGTATCACAGCCTGTGAGTCCACCAGGAACACTGGTTTTTCAAGTAATCCTATACTTCCCCGTCGAAATTGCTCAGTGGTTTCCCGATCAGCAAGGCGCGTTGTAATTCTCGAGAGAAATAACCAGAGACCGTTCACCAGTGGCAGGCATTGATGGCCCAATTTGGTACATTATGTCTACTTAGTCTGATAGACGCCTGCGGTAGCACGAGGAGCACTTGTTGACTGCTGATGGAGTTCATGACTGGGTGTTATACTTTACCAAGAGTTCCTTCGCGTGTCTTAGTGGTTTAGTATGGGTGTTTAGGTGGTGGCATGCTGGGATGTGGGGGGTTTATTTTCCCAAAACTCTAGGATTGCCCTCAGTGGTTTAAACCCGGCTTGAATTTCCATTGCTACAATTGGTGTTGATTTAGCTGCTCCGGTTATGATTCTTAGGGCTCTGTACTGAACATTATCCATGGGTTGCTGTAAGCTATCACCGGTAACGTCAGCTCTTCTCCATAAAGGATTACAAGAAGCATAATCTCTGCAAATGTGAGGTATTAGCCTATAGCAGGCCCATGTGCTTCAGAGTGAAATGGCTGAGGCTACTCCCAGTGCGAGCTGCTGTAACTTTGAATGAAATTTAAACGAGGAGTGAAAGTCACAATACATCCATAGTGATGGCACCGATCAAGAACTAAAAGAGATAGAGAATGAGAAATAGGAAGCCTCGTTGTGACGAATTATTGTAATGACAATATAATTAGAGGGACGTGGTAACCATTGAGGTAGGATAGATAGTGGAGGGAATGTTATCTACCGTCCAATGCTAAAATAGTGTAGATCTAAAATCGACCATTTGAGTGTGACCAGTGACGCGCGAAAATTTGAATCTCAATATGATTGTAAACGAACAATGAACTTAAACGAATAAATATATCATATTCGTATTGATTTATATTTATACATACATATCAATATAAATCAACACGAATACGAGACATATATATTCGTTTAAGTTTATTTTGTGTTTACAATCATATTCACAAATTCAAATTTTTGCGCGTCATTGGTCACACTAAAATGACCGATTTTAGCCTTCAACCTTTTTCCTTTTCCCTCCCTCCGCTAGATACAAACTCAATGGTGGTAACACTGATTTCCTTCATTAGGAATTCTAACTTCGCTGGATAATTCCTCCCGGCTGGCTACACTGTACAGGGAGGCTGGAGGCAGTGGCGATCGATAGTGAATAGGGTGGGTTGTGCTAGGACGTCAGGACTCGCACATTTTTCGACATTTTTTAATTTGAGTGATTTATTTTTTAGTGGGATTATTATTTGTTATTTTTATAAGATTTATTTTAGACATCCATTCCTAATAAAGCAGAAATATTGTGGACACCTCGCAACATTCACCGGACAAATGGACAGATAAGCTAAAGGAACTAGCAAAACCCACCCAAGTGAAAAGATCCACAGAATTCAAGTAAGAAATTATTTAAACATTAAATAAATAAAAAACTATATTTTTACACTAACAAAAATTAATATAATGATAAGGCAATTTCTAAAATAAATTCCTTAGTGAAAATAAGTTTGAACAGAATTGATAAAAACTTTTTGCAGCTGAATCAGAGCTTAGGGAATTGGTGAGAATCCAGAAATTTAAATTTGTCGTTTCAATTGTTTATATTCAATGAAGTTGGTATGAACTTGACTAAAAGATTTTAATGAATTTTAAAGCTATTATCGACATTTTGCTAATTCCGAATGTTGTACATTTTTTATATTCTACCGAGGAACTGCTTCATCTTTGCGACCTTCCGTATAATACCTATATACGATTTCCAATATTTCAATGGGACGAAACCGACAATTCAAGAAGTATTTCTGTTGGAGCTGGTCCAATCGAAATACTGCTGGACATTTGTTACAAATGGTCACTTTCCACGATTTCTCATAATCACAACATTATCAACTTATTTAAGAAAACGTGCAGAAATTCCAAAACCGCTTGGGTCTTTTGATAATATTTATTTAGGGTTATTGTAAAATGGAATATATATAAATATATATATATATATATATATATATATATATATATATATAAACGTATAAACATATGTAAATAAATTATGGTCTGAAGAAGCAGGACGGAATGCATATATATATATATATATATATATATATATATATATATATATATATATATATATATACGGATAATCAGACATAAATTTAATGACCGATTTTTTTCGTGACACATTCGAAGTTTTAAGCACTTATTTCTCCGATTGACATGGACCCGTTGAAAATTTCAAATACTTCCTTAACTCCAAATGTAACCAAAATTTAAATATCTTAGTTCAGATGAATTTCAAACATGAAAAAAAATATTTCAAATGAATCCAACGATCTACCCGAACCAAAAATTAGTACAAAAATATTAGTTTCCACTTTTCTCAAAAACGGTTACAGATATCGCTTTTAAAAGGGTTTCATTCCTTTTACTATGTTAAGAAACCGATAAATCCAGTTCCTGCAAGCACATAAACTCGAAAACGTAAGCGTTACGATATTTTTAGCGCTAATTTCGCTCCAAAAACCATATTCCGGTGGAAGGATTCTGGTTAAAAAATTTGTCCTTTCAAATGTAATCAAAAGTGGACCATTTTTGAGCCTGTGAGAGAGCGAGCAAAATAGAAATTTGAACCACCGTTACTTACGAGATCTATGGGTTCTGACAAGTAAAATTTTCTAGTCGGCACTTCTGAATTGCGTCATGAGGTCAACTCATGAAAATATATTTTTTTTTAAAACAACGAGGAATCATTTTAAAGCTTATTAAATAATGCAACTTTTGAGGCGGAGGCAAAACTTTAAGTCTACAAATAGCTGATTAAGAAAATATTGAATAAGCTAAAAAAACACTAATAACAATAGTTCACATCTATATGGCTCTTAATTTACATGTCAACATTTCAATAACGGGTGTTACTTATAGGAAATTTAATGTAGATTCTAAAAATGTCATTCCGCGAAATCCGGAAATCCGGAATACACAGTTTTTCATCAACAAAACCTATAGTTCTGAAAATGGACAAAAGTTTGAACAGCTCTGCTACATGTTGAGATAGGACGTTCATTTCTGCACCCCTGGACTACAAAAGAGGTGCAGAATAAACCCTTAAAGTTATGACATCTCAATGCGGGACACTGCGTAACTTTGTTATTTCATATTATAATGCGAGTAAAACATGTCGGCGGCCTCCCTGAGACCATGGGCCCTCTTGTCTTCCTTGCCCGCGTTTGCTATTCATGCTACGTATCGGTTATACACATGAAAGTTGTAGTAAATTTAATTATCTTGAATTGAAGATGAAAGAGACAAATTATAAATAAATTCAAACATTTTTTAGGTGTTTCGAAAAATCACCTCCTCCTCTCTCCCTCCAACTCCCCCTTCTCTCCCCTCTCTCTTGGGGCCCTTGGCATGACGCACGAGCACCCTCAAATTGTTCTACACATTGTCTGTATATATGATACTGCTTCTTACAACTTGCACCAAAGCTATTCCAAGTTAATTTCAAACACTTAATCTCCTTTGCTGTTTATTGCAATCTTAAATTAGAGAAGATAAATAGATCCGATAGTAATTACTGGAGCCTATCTATCAACAAGGGAATTATCAGCCATCGACAAGACGGGCAAAACAATTCCACAAATCTCTATTTCATCAAATCAATTTAGATCAACGACAGATAAATTATTTTGCAAAAAAAAAAAAAAGAAAAAGATTTTTGAACTAATTTTCATCACTTGAAGAAATAGTTCTGTCTCAACTACGTATTGGAAATACTAGACTGACACACGAATACTTAATGACAAGGCGTAAACAGACCAATATGTGACATATGTAACTGCGAACTTACAGTCAAACATTTACTGACAGACTTCTACAGAAGAAACAGTATTAATCTGCCGTATGATATGCAAGAACTCTTAGGCAATGATAGCCAGTATATAAACACTGTACTGACGACATACTTCAGGAACACAGGACTGTACCAACTTATTTGATGATATTAAGCATGTTGACTTAAAGATATTAAGTTACCACGAATATTAAGTAATATTCTCATTTGAATCCTAAAACATAAATTTAATTATACAATCAAACAAGATTGATTCCTAGTTAGGCCAATTTCAGAAGATACCGTTTATTGTGTTATCGCCAAAAAAGCGGAACACCAATTAAATAAATAATTTTCATCAAGATCGGTAAATTTATGAGGCGTGCCTTGCTACTGTATGCATCTAGAAAGGCAAGAATAAATTACGAACAAAATATGTAATATTGAAATCAAATAACACAAATCTGTAACTGTTCGGGTTCACAGTTTCGAACCCGTGAATTATAGAAGTTTTTCTAGCCTATGACACGGACAAAAAGTCCGACTCGCAGGAACTGCGTCATCTTAGCTCGGTTCCCGAGGCCATTACTTAAGGAATAATACCTAATTTCATTGATATCTGTCCAATTTTTAGCCAGCTAGAGGGCGAACAGAAATACTAAATGAGATAAAGATAGTTAGCTGTTGAGGTAATGCGAAATCAAGGGATCTTCCACGAGAATCTACTGTCAAACAACATCGGCTTTTCCAGCAAATCAAACTACCTGTTCCATATACGTCTCCTGGGGTAATCTATAATCCAAGGGCTTATCGCCATAGATGTGAAACCCTTAAAATAAAATAAATACATAATCTCTTATCCTTTTCTTTAAGAAATTTTATAATGGAGTTCTTTGTAAAAGGTTTAATGAGTTCTATTAAATACATATTTTCCTATTTCCATTAATAGTTAAAATTTTAACTCTAGGAATTTTTATACAAAAATTCATTTAATTACTCAATAATAGATTTCAATTTGAACCACCGCTATTTTCGTTATCTACGAGTTCTATTTTATTGAATTATTACGTGAAATATTTTATTCGGCACTGTCGGATTACTTCATGGGTCGACGTAAGAAGCGGGTTTCTTGTATATGGAGGGAGGGAGGAAACGAGATAAAAACAACAACCAATTAAAAAGTGAGGTAAATAGAGGACAAACCCCCCCTATATATATATATATATATATATATATATATATATATATATATACCGGTATTGCGTCATCAATTGTGTATGAAGCATAAACTTTTCTAGTCGGCACTTCCGGATTGCGTCATGAGGTCAATCTCATAAGCGGGTTTCCTGCCTATGGAGGGAGAGAGAAAACGCGCAAAAACGAATTTTCAATCCAATTTTGATTAAAGTTTTTTATTTAAAAAAAAATGGTAGCCCGTTAGCGCGAGATCAGAAGAGTGAAGCCTCTTAATGAAGTGCAAGTATATTCCACGAGGCCATTATTTAGTAATGGGTCTTTTCGTGTGATAGAATATAGGCTTTCCGATTGATCAAACATGGCTCCATTAATATTCATTTTTGGTTAATAGCTTCAATTTGAGAAGAATACAGATCGGTATTGTGGTTGTTTCGCTAGGTTTGCAGAAGCTGGCGTTAACTTTTGCACCGCAACATTCAATACACGAGCGTTGTGCGGGTCAAGCGGAATTCATTTGGCCAGCTGCACGGAGACCATTTCGCAATTCTTATGTTGTCCCATTGACAATCTGCATTCGTTTATTATTTTGCTGTATTATTTTTCTCACTATGCCTACACATAAATTTATATATATATATATATATATATATATATATATATATATATATATATATATATATATATATTGTGTGAGATTTCTCAGTTTTACACTCCTCCAAGCCCAATTCAGTGCTATATTGTATACTTGTTGTAATATCCTTAATCTTACCAGAAAATATGGCTCTCCCATTCCTTTCTATGTCAATGGGTTGTCACCGTTATTTTCGTTCCATAGGGGTCCTGAACCGTAAAAGTTTCTAGTCACTTCTGGATTGCCTCATGGGCTCAACCTTATAAGCGGGGTTCCTCCTTATGGAGGGAGAGAAGAACCGCGCTAAAACCATAGCAATGGCAAGTTTACCTCAAGGCGACACCAACGAGCCTCCCTGAGCACCGCTTCCAGCACTACACTGTTCTCCGCAATTCCGTCGGCTTTTACGAGCGCCCTCTGACCTATCTCTTGGAGATCCAACGCTCTCAGACGTCGAGGCAGGGTGATAGGTCTGTATTCGGCAGGCGTCTCCGGAAACTTATTGCTTGGGATAAAAACAATCCTTGCGCCAACTATTTGAGAAATAAACCTGTCTCCCAATACATAGAGGTGAAAAAACACTTCACGAGCCTTAGGGGGTAAGACTCCCAATCAGAAGCTCGTAGTCCATCCGGACCTGGTTATATTGTGAGGATGAGCTCCCAAAGGCAAAACTACCTGACCACATGGCTAAGAGGGACTCTCCATAACAGGGTGCCAGTAGCTTTCTATTATGCGCTCCAGAGGACTCCATCCAATATATCCTTTACCGCCCTACACCTATTAGCCTTCCAAAGTTTTTCTATGCGCTGGCACTTTAACTGGAGGCGCTGCCTAGTATTAAATGGAAAGAGTCGTGGGCCTCCAAGTTGTCTATCCCTCTTAAGCGACAGTATCCCAATCAGGAAAGCGCACCTGTATCCACTCGCACAGTCCGTCAGTAATATCGAGTCCTCCTTTGGCTTCCTCAACTAGGCCTTTCTTAGTAAAAACGAAACCCCTTGATCTATATTCAGCCTCCCGCAGTGAGACAAAACGCAACTCTTCCTCACTCCAACGCGAGATCCTGGGTTGCTCTATTGTGGAATTCCGGGTTTCTGAACTCTCGATCATTGGTTCTAAACATTCATATCTCGAATGCAAACTCCATTATCGGTTATTTCACGAATGCGTCCGAGGGCAACCCCTGCCCCTGACTGTCTGATACGTAGGACATACACTGCTACTAGCAACATGCATATTGACCCAAATGCCTGCTCTTTTACAGTTAGGGTAACAAGGAGGGCCCCTGTCTGTCTGATACGTAGGACATACACTGCTACTAGCAACATGCATATTGTCCCAAATGCCTGCTCTTTTACAGTTAGGGTAACAAGGAGGGCCCCTGTCTGTCTGATACGTAGGACATACCCTCCTACTAGCAAGATGCATATTGTCCCTAATGTCTGCTCTTTTACAGTTAGGGCAACAAGGAGGGCCCCTGTCTGTCTGATACGTAGGACATACCCTCCTTCTAGCAAGATGCATATTGTCCCTAATGTCTGCTCTTTTACAGTTAGGGCAACAAGGAGGGCCCCTGTCTGTCTGATACGTAGGACATACCCTCCTACTAGCAAGATGCATATTGTCCCTAATGTCTGCTCTTTTACAGTTAGGGCAACAAGGAGGGCCCCTGTCTGTCTGATACGTAGGACATACCCTCCTACTAGCAAGATGCATATTGTCCCTAATGTCTGCTCTTTTACAGTTAGGGTAACAAGGAGGGCCCCTGTCTGTCTGATACGTAGGACATACCCTCCTACTAGCAAGATGCATATTGTCCCTAATGTCTGCTCTTTTACAGTTAGGGCAACAAGGAGGGCCCCTGTCTGTCTGATACGTAGGACATACCCTCCTTCTAGCAAGATGCATATTGTCCCTAATGTCTGCTCTTTTACAGTTAGGGCAACAAGGAGGGCCCCTGTCTGTCTGATACGTAGGACATACCCTCCTACTAGCAAGATGCATATTGTCCCTAATGTCTGCTCTTTTACAGTTAGGGCAACAAGGAGGGCCCCTGTCTGTCTGATACGTAGGACATACCCTCCTACTAGCAAGATGCATATTGTCCCTAATGTCTGCTCTTTTACAGTTAGGGTAACAAGGAGGGCCCCTGTCTGTCTGATACGTAGGACATACCCTCCTACTAGCAAGATGCATATTGTCCCTAATGTCTGCTCTTTTACAGTTAGGGCAACAAGGAGGGCCCCTGTCTGTCTGATACGTAGGACATACCCTCCTACTAGCAAGATGCATATTGTCCCTAATGTCTGCTCTTTTACAGTTAGGGTAACAAGGAGGGCCCCTGTCTGTCTGATACGTAGGACATACCCTCCTACTAGCAAGATGCATATTGTCCCTAATGTCTGCTCTTTTACAGTTAGGGTAACAAGGAGGGCCCCTGTCTGTCTGATACGTAGGACATACCCTCCTACTAGCAAGATGCATATTGTCCCTAATGTCTGCTCTTTTACAGTTAGGGTAACAAGGAGGGCCCCTGTCTGTCTGATACGTAGGACATACCCTCCTACTAGCAAGATGCATATTGTCCCTAATGTCTGCTCTTTTACAGTTAGGGTAACAAGGAGGGCCCCTGTCTGTCTGATACGTAGGACATACACTGCTACTAGCAACATGCATATTGTCCCAAATGCCTGCTCTTTTACAGTTAGGGTAACAAGGAGGGCCCTTACTGTCTGATACGTAGGACATACACTGCTACTAGCAACATGCATATTGTCAAAAATGCCTGCTATTTTACAGTTAGGGTAACAAGGAGGGCCCCTGTCTGTCTGATACGTAGGACATACCCTCCTACTAGCAAGATGCATATTGTCCCTAATGTCTGCTCTTTTACAGTTAGGGTAACAAGGAGGGCCCCTGTCTGTCTGATACGTAGGACATACCCTCCTACTAGCAAGATGCATATTGTCCCTAATGTCTGCTCTTTTACAGTTAGGGTAACAAGGAGGGCCCCTGTCTGTCTGATACGTAGGACATACCCTCCTTCTAGCAAGATGCATATTGTCCCTAGTGTCTGCTCTTTTACAGTTAGGGTAACAAGGAGGGCCCCTGTCTGTCTGATACGTAGGACATACCCTCCTACTAGCAAGATGCATATTGTCCCTAATGTCTGCTCTTTTACAGTTAGGGCAACAAGGAGGGCCCCTGTCTGTCTGATACGTAGGACATACCCTCCTACTAGCAAGATGCATATTGTCCCTAATGTCTGCTCTTTTACAGTTAGGGCAACAAGGAGGGCCCCTGTCTGTCTGATACGTAGGACATACCCTCCTACTAGCAAGATGCATATTGTCCCTAATGTCTGCTCTTTTACAGTTAGGGCAACAAGGAGGGCCCCTGTCTGTCTGATACGTAGGACATACCCTCCTACTAGCAAGATGCATATTGTCCCTAGTGTCTGCTCTTTTACAGTTAGGGTAACAAGGAGGGCCCCTGTCTGTCTGATACGTAGGACATACCCTCCTACTAGCAAGATGCATATTGTCCCTAATGTCTGCTCTTTTACAGTTAGGGTAACAAGGAGGGCCCCTGTCTGTCTGATACGTAGGACATACACTGCTACTAGCAACATGCATATTGTCCCAAATGCCTGCTCTTTTACAGTTAGGGTAACAAGGAGGGCCCCTGTCTGTCTGATACGTAGGACATACACTGCTACTAGCAACATGCATATTGTCCCAAATGCCTGCTCTTTTACAGTTAGGGCAACAAGGAGGGCCCCTGTCTGTCTGATACGTAGGACATACCCTCCTACTAGCAAGATGCATATTGTCCCAAATGCCTGCTCTTTTACAGTTAGGGTAACAAGGAGGGCCCCTGTCTGTCTGATACGTAGGACATACACTGCTACTAGCAACATGCATATTGTCCCAAATGCCTGCTCTTTTACAGTTAGGGCAACAAGGAGGGCCCCTGTCTGTCTGATACGTAGGACATACCCTCCTTCTAGCAAGATGCATATTGTCCCTAATGCCTGCTCTTTTACAGTTAGGGTAACAAGGAGGGCCCCCGTCTGTCTGATACGTAGGACATACCCTCCTACTAGCAAGATGCATATTGTCCCTAATGTCTGCTCTTTTACAGTTAGGGTAACAAGGAGGGCCCCTGTCTGTCTGATACGTAGGACATACCCTCCTACTAGCAAGATGCATATTGTCCCTAATGTCTGCTCTTTTACAGTTAGGGTAACAAGGAGGGCCCCTGTCTGTCTGATACGTAGGACATACACTGCTACTAGCAACATGCATATTGTCCCAAATGCCTGCTCTTTTACAGTTAGGGTAACAAGGAGGGCCCCTGTCTGTCTGATACGTAGGACATACACTGCTATTAGCAACATGCATATTGTCCCAAATGCCTGCTCTTTTACAGTTAGGGCAACAAGGAGGGCCCCTGTCTGTCTGATACGTAGGACATGCCCTCCTACTAGCAAGATGCATATTGTCCCTAATGTCTGCTCTTTTACAGTTATCTGTCCACTATTCTTAGTGTATTATACCTATATAACAATGACCAATCTCTCCGAAGTTTCTTTGCACTAGTCTTGGAAATTTGACCCAACCTTTGATAACCGGCATCTGCTAGTTTCAACATGGATGTACTTTGAAGGCTTGGGGTCAGAAAGTACCAACCAGTTGTTTTCTACTGCTTTATTTATTATTTATTTATGCCAGACATATTTGTGCTTTTTTTCGAAACTCTTCAGATACATTTCTTATCTAGAAGTCCTCTTCTTATCTGGTGACGAGACGTCTTTCTGAAAAGAAGTGCCCTTGAAGAGTTCTGATAATACTTGACTCCATCTTCATCAAAGGATAGAATCATTCCTTGTCTTGAAGGAATCTTCCCAAATCTTGTCAAGCCATTCTTATGCAGTGCACTGAATCTAACTACGATTGCCTAAGATTTCTCGTAAAATGGCAATCATACATTGGCATATTAGTACAAACTAATTATATCTAAGCAGTACTTCTAAGGTAAACATACCATATTTGTAATGAGATGAAGATAGTTTGCCGTTGTGGTAATACGAAGTCTAGGGATGGTTGGGATTCGGCTAGGAGAAAAAACGCTAGATCTTCAAGCACAAATGTACATTGGACCTTTCGGCTGCACTTTGGCAACCTTCTTCAGTTAAAAAATAAATATACACAATTACAACTGAGAATAATCAAATAGTAAAAAACCTTTTAAACATCATGACAATAAATGAAGAACTAAACGTTTTTTTGTTTTTGTTCAAATATGCACAATAGGTAGATAAGTGGTAATTCAAACGCCCATTATTGTTAACTAAGATTTTAGGACGGGTTATCTATATGGTACTACTCTTTTCTAGCCAGAATAGGGCTAATGCCTTTTCTTTTAGCACTTTCCTCCGAAGGAAAGTAGCTATTGAGGTTGGACTCATGATGGAATTTTTGAAAAATTTCTTCAAATCTTTATCGATCCTACCTAGTAGACACCGAAAATGACCCCCGTTAAAATTTATATATATATATATATATGTGTGTGTGTGTGTGTGTGTGTGTGTGTGTGTGTGTGTGTGTGTGTGTGTGTGTGTGTGTGTGTGTGTGTGTGTGTGTGTGTCTGTCTGTTAACACGATAGTGGCCAGAGTTTTTGTTTTTTTGTCACGAAACTTGGTATATAGCATTCAATTAGCAAACGATTGAACGAGTTCGTTAACCACCAAAATCGGTCCACCGGAAGGGGGGGTTTACCCCGAACCCAAAACACTAATTTGACCATTTCAGCCGTAATATTTGTTATATTTCAACGAAACTTGGTATTCGTAGTGGTAATTTAGAAAGAAAAGTGAGATATAAAAATGAACTAAATCGGTTCATAAGGAGGGGGGGTTTACTCCGGACCGACAATACCAATTCGCCACTACCAGCCGTGATTTTAGGTATATTTCGACGAAACTCGGTATTCGTAGTGGTAATCCACAGGTAAATATGTGTTGTAAAAATAAACTAAATCGGTTCATTAGGAGGGGGGGGGGGGTTTACTCCGGACCCACAATACCAATTCGCCACTACCAGCCAATACTGGTCGTAATTTCTGCTGTATTGTAACGAAACTCGGTATACGTCGTGGGTAACTCATGAGATAGAAGTGTTGTAAATATGAGCTGAATCGGTCAATCGGAAAGGGGGGTTTACTTTGTAATAAATTTCAATAGAAAAGCCAGCCAGACATAGGTTCACAAAGGCGCCGCAAGGAGCGCTTTCTACCACTAGAGGGACTGTATCCGGTTCCTGCGTTAGATCAAAATACGATAATATGAGGTTTTTTGTATTTATTACGTAGTGTAATAGGTGCCATGTGTAAACATAACTCTGGAAGCAAATTAATATTTGATCGGTTACTCATTACAAATTTAAAAGAGAACTATTCATGTTTTTATTTTATTTATGTAGGATATTTTAAGCAAATTGTTCTGGAAAGCAGTCTACACTACCCAAATTCTGAGGAATGTGCTTAGTTATGCAGCTCCTGCGTGATGGACTTTTTTTAAAAGAAAAGTCACCACCCCATAGTCGGACTCTAACCCACGTCTTAGCACGGAATGTTAAGTGCTCACGCCTTAACACTCACGGCCACCAGCGTAGTTATTATACAAAACGTGATTGTCAGTAAGTATAACTATTAACAACAAAGTAAAACATGCATAGAAACAGCAAACCAAGCCAACAGCAAACTGGAGAAACCGCGTGAGCACACAATTAACATAATTTTCACTTTATATTATATTTTTTTTTTTTTTTTTTTTTATTTATTTATGAGCATCCATGCGCATCTAAGGCGTTTCGCTCCAAACAGTTATTGCATATATACATCTAAAAACAAATGGTATACATCCAAATATATATACACATACACACACACATACATACATATACACACACATATATATATATATATATATATATATATATATGTATACATATACATATATACACATATACGTACACATACATACATACATACACACACACATTTATATATATTACATCTATCATTATACATCTATAAACAAATTATATGTAGAAATGACAATATATTCACATCTAAATACGAATAATACATACAAATGACAATATATACACATCTAAACATCTAAAGACAAATGGTATACATATATACATTTAAAAACAAACAATACGTATATATATATATATATATATATATACATATATATATATATATATATATATATATATATATATATATATATATATATATATATATATAAACAAATGGTATTATTTATATACATGTGGTTGATCAATCGGATTACACAATTAGACATAGTTACTAATTCATTAATTACATGTTATCGTTCTTTACAGTTTACCAAGTGGCGTAATATCTTCCTTATGTTTTTTATTGCAATTGTTTGAATATAGTATTGAGATGGGGGGAAAAAAAGGGGGGGGGGTGAAAGTGTTAAATTTTTCCATACATATTAATAGTTTTGAGGTGTGTAAGGATTGCTGGTATGTGTGGACTGCTGTCAGTAAGTAATTCGGTCATGTCATACGGTAAGTCTAGATTTTGACGTTGTCGGCATTCTGTTAGTATGTGTTTTACGGTTAGTTCGGTGTTACAGATTTTACATGTAGGCTTTTCTTTTTTAGTCATTAAGTACTCGTGTGTTATTCGTGTATGTCCAATTCTGAGTCTAGTTAGTACTACTTCTTCTCTTCTGTTTTGTCTGTGACTGGAAGGCCATTCCGCGATGTTCCGTTTTATTTGTCGCAGTTTGTTGTTTGTAGATAGGTTTTTCCAGTCATTTTGCCATTTGTTTGTGAATTGGTGTTTAGCCTGTCTCGTAAGGTCTTGGTAAAAAATGTCTAGTGGTTGAATTGTTAAGTCTTGAGTAGCCAATTTTGCTTGTTCGTCTGCAGTCGTACTAAGTCCTAGGTCTTCATGTCCTGGCAGCCAATATATTGTTGTATGTATGCCTGAAAGTTGTAGATTGTAGATGTGTTGTTTGATTTGGATTGCTTTGGGATGTTGGGTGTATAAGTTCTGTAATATGTGTAGTGAACTGAGAGAATCTGTACAGATGATAATGTTTGTGTGTTGTGATGGAGGAGTGTTAGTGAGGGCAAGAAATATTGCATGGAGTTCAGCTTCTAGTATATTGTACAGCGCCGGGAGTTTTTGCTGGTAAATAGTGCCATTTACAATAGCTGCCGATCCAATGCCGTGTTTTGTATTTGAACCATCGGTGTATTCAAGGATGTAGTTAGTTTGTCGATTTAAGAAGTCCAAGAAGTTAGTTTTGTATAAATGTTTGGATAATATGTTTGACTTTTAGCGCGGTTCCTCCCTCCCCCATAGGGAGGAACCCCGCTTATAAGGTTGATACAATGAAACAATCCGGACGTGCCGACAAGAAAATTTCGCGTTTCAGAACCCCTAGAGACCGAAAATAACGGTGGTTCAAATTTGTATATATATATATGTATATATTTATTTATATATATATATATATATATATATATATATATATATTTGTCTGTTCGCTCATTTCTGGCTTCCCTGATGGTCCGATTTTGATGAAATTTGGTACAAAAATCCGTCGTCCAATTTGAAAGGTCAAGTTCGTTAACCAGCAAAATCCGCCCACTGGAAGATGGCGGTTGGGGCGAAATTCGCGCAGAAAAAATCGTAACGCTTACGTTTTTGAGTTCATAAGCTTGTAAGTACTCTTTTTATAGGCTTTTTGGGCTAGGAAAACGAATGAAACCATTTTCAAGGCGATAGCTTTAACCGTTTTCGAGAAAATTGGAAAAATAGTTTTTGAATACCGTTTTTGGTTTGGGTATTTAGAATCACGGGATTCAGTTGAAACATTTACTGCATGTTCTACTTTCATTAAAACTAATATGTTGAAAGTTATGTTACGTTTGGAGTTAAGGAAGGGTTAGAATAAAATATTTTATGAACAGACATGAAAAGTTTTGGGAACTTCGTATACTTTCATTAATATCTCGAACACGGTTGGGAAATCGTGGTAAGTGGATAGAAACTATTTGAAAGCTTACTAAATTCTCTACAAAAATGATTCTAAAACTATTTTTGATTAGGTTATGTCAATCGGAGAAATAAGTGCTTAAAACTTCAAATAAGTCTGTTTTGTTCTTATGAACGGGTTTTTGTCGTTCTTTTTGTAATTTTTGTCTCTTTCCCTATGTTTTTTATTGCTTTTTTTTTGTAATTTATTATGTTAGGAAAATGTATTTGTTTGTAAAACAGGATAGGAAAAATGAGTCCAATTTTCTGTTGCTAGAAATAATGAAAATTTTGGGAACTTCGTATACTTTCATTAATATCTCGAAAACGGTTGAAAATCTTGGGAAGCGAAAGGTTACCATTCGAAAGCTTACTAAATGGTCTACAAAAAATGTTCTGACGAAAGTTTTAATTAGGCGATGTCAATCGGAGAAATAAGTGCTTAAACCATTAAAGTAATTGATTTCGTTTATTCGAACGGTTTTTTTGTCTGTTTTTATTCCTATTTTTTCATTGATTATAGTTGGATAATGCATTTGACAATAAAATAGATTAATTAAAATAAGAAAAACAATTCGAACAGGTAGATATCGAAAAAAGCTGTGCTTCAAATTAGAATCTATTGTTGAGTAATTATATGAATCTTTGGATAATAATTCCAATAGTTAAAATTATAACTAAATTGTAAAATATGTATTTAATAGAACTCATTAAACCTTTTACAGAGAACTCTATTTTTTATTTTTATTTTATTGATCAACAGGTCTTTGCATATATTTAAAAACTGTTGATATAACCTCTATATCGTTTTTTTGTTTTTAGGCCAATCTATAATTCCTTTGGGTTAATATGTTTTTTAAATTGAAGCTTTAAAGCCTCAACAGGAATATTTGTGTAATCACTCTTCACAGTTAATTTATTAGAATCATGAGTGACGGTTTTTGTGTTACAACTAACAATCTTTGAAAACGAAGTTTGACTATCCTTGTTATTGTTATTTTCCTTCTGTTTGGCCGAGATTTTCTATTCATGATCTAATTCTCCTTGAATTTTTTGACTAGATCAAGAACCTAATTTAAGCACTCTTAAATTCCTTAATTTAATTGAGGAAGTTTATCAAGCTTGATATCATCACTTTTGGGTTAATACGGGTGGTCTATACCGAGTCCTTTGTTTGTAAACACAAAGAGCCTTCTGAGTAACGGTAAAGGGCAGTAAAAGTATATGACTTTACCTGGAAGCAGACCCTGCATACAGAGAATTACAATAAGAGACCTCATTCTTTCTTTCACCAGCTCCCGTGTAACACCTTAGATCTGTTTATATTGTTAGCGCGGTTCCTCCCTCCCTTCATAGGGAGGAACCCCGCTTATAAAATTGATCTCATGAAACAATCCGGAAGTGCCGACTAGAAAATTTCGCGTTTCAGAACCCCTAGAGACCGAAAATAACTGTGGTTCAAATTTGTATATATATATATATATATATATATATATATATATATATATATACATACATATATATATTTGTCTGTTATTTGAAAGGTCAAGTTCGTTAACCAGCAAATCCGCCCACTGGAAGATGGCGTTTGGGGCGAAATTCGCGGAAATAAAATCGCAACGCTTACATTTTTGAGTTCATATGCTTGTAAGTACTCGTTTTGTAGGCTTCTTGGCCTAGGAAAACGAATGAAACCGTTTTTAAGGCGATAGCTTTAACCGTTTTCGAGAAAATTGGGAACATAGTTGCTGAATAACGTTTTTGGTTTTGGTACATAAAATCATGGGATTCAGTTGAAACATTATCTGCATGTTCTACTTTCATTAAAACTAATATGTTGAAAGTTATGTTACGTTTGGAGTTAAGTAAGGGTTAGAATAAAATATTTTATGAACAGACATGAAAAGTTTTGGGAACTTCGTATACTTTCATTAATATCTCGAACACGGTTGGGAAATTTTCATAAGTGGATAGAAACTATTTGAAAGCTTTCTAAATTCTCTACAGAAAAGATTCTGAAACAAGTTTTGATTAGGTGATGTCAGTCGAAGAAATAAGTGCTTAAAACTTCAAATACGTGTGTTTTGTTCTTATGAACGGGTGTTTGTCGTTCTTTTTGTAATTTTTGTCTCTTTCCCTTAGTTTTTTATTGATTTTTATTTTTGTAATTTCTTATGTTAAGAAAATGTATTTGTGTGTAAAACAGGATAGGTAAAATGAGACCAATTTTCTATTGCTAGAAATAATGAAAAGTTTTGGGAACTTCGTATAATTTCTTAATATCTCGAAAACGGTTGAAAATCTTGGGAATCGAAAGGTTACCATTCGAAAGCTTACTAAATGCTCTACAAAAAATGTTCTGACGAAAGTTTTAATTAGGCGATGTCCATCGGAGAAATAAGTGCTTAAACCATTAAAGTAATTGATTTCGTTTATTCGAACGGTTTTTTTGTCTGTTTTTATTCCTTGTTATTTCTTAATTGCTTATAGTTGGATAATGTATTTTACAATAAAACTAGGTAAGTAAAATAACAAAACAATTTATTGTTAGAAATATAGATTTCCTAGATTCCAAGACCTTGTAACTAGCGGGACCCTTTCAAGTATTGACCGACCCTTCCAGGTAAGATCGTAAATCAAGACCTTTCAAGACTGGTGGAACCAAAATAATAACTGCTTCTATTTTAATCTTAAGGCGATTCGCCAAAGTTGCGAAGCCTTATCAATAAATAAATATTTTAATCTTTCCAAATTAGACTAGGGATAAGAAAGGAACCGCGCTAAGATGATGCAGTTCCTGCGAGTCGGACTTTTTTGTACTTGGAGAGGGATGTGTCTATTGTGAATTTAATGAGCCATGGAGGAGTGACTGAAATGGTCTGTTTCTGTATTGGTTCTGTTTGTAGATTTGTAATCTCCTCTATTTCTAAGCTTCTTATAGCAAGAGGTCGGGCATGCTTGTTATTTATTTGGTATTGATTAATATTAGGGTTTTCTATGATATCCCTTGTGCAGGATGGCTGAGGGAGAGACTTAATTTTGTAGTAATACTTTGCAATTAAGTATTTTCTTCGGATCTCTAGTGGAGGTTCTACTGCCTCTACGTTCAGGCTGCATATTGGGCTTGATCTGAAGGCACCCAGTGCTAGACGTAGTCCTGTGTTTGATATTGTGTTAAGCATTTTCAATTTAGTGGGCTTGGCAGATGAGTATGCTACGCATCCATAATCCAGAAGGGACCTGGTGTAACATCGATAGAAGTTTAGCAGTACTTTTCTGTCTGCACCCCATTTAGTGTTTGCTAGAACTCTCAAAATATGCAGAGATTTTTTACATTTAACGAGAAGTTCTTTTAAGTGGGGAACCCATGTGAGGTGTTTGTCAAAATGAATTCCTAAAAATTTTATTGTTGTTGTTTTTGTAATGTCTGTATCGTACATAGTAAGTTGGTAGTCTATGTCCCGTCTTTTCTTTGTAAATAATATAGATTTTGTTTTGGTTGTCGAGAACTTCATACCTGTTTTGTCGTTCCAGAGTGTAAGTGTATTGATTGCGTTCTTTATTCGGTCTTGGGCTTGTTCAGTGGATTTTGAAGTGTAGAATATTAAAAGATCGTCAACATACAGGCTATATTCAATGTCAGGGGGTATGTATTCGACAATTGTATTCATTCCAATGATAAATAGGGTTGTACTTAGTACGCCCCCTTGAGGTACTCCCGTCTCTAGTTGATATATATCAGAGAAACAGTTGCCATTCCTTACTGTGAAAGATCTTCTAGAGAGAAACCCAGCAATAAATGCCAAAGGTTTTCCTCGTATTCCCCATTCAGAGAGTTGTTTGAGGATAACATCTTGCCGGATTGTGTCAAAGGCTTTGTTTATGTCAAATGAGACTGCTAGGAGGGATTTTTTATTTGTAAATGCGTTAAGAATAGAGTTTTCTAGTCTAACGATGTGGTCGGTTGTCGAATGATTTGTCCTGAATCCACATTGGAATTTAGAGAGGAGACCTTGTGACTCAATATACCATAGTAGCCTTTTGTTGAGCATTTTTTCAAATAGTTTGCAGACGCAGCTTGTCAGGGAAATCGGTCTGTAACTGGAAGGGTCAGGTTTTGTTTTGTTTGGTTTTAGTATAGGTATAATTGTGCTATGTCTCCAACAGTCAGGGTAATTTCCTGTGTTATAGATATTATTGAAAATTTGTAGTAGTTTGAATTTTGTATTCTGAGGTAAATTTTTGATCATGTCATTCGTGATTTTATCAGGTCCTGGGGATGTTATCTTAGAGTTCGTTAGAGCATAAGTTAGTTCGTCAAATGAAAAGGGTTCGTCTAAAGGGGTAGTAACGGGAGGAGTGGATAAGAGTGTCATGTCATGATAGTTGTGTTCAGGTAACTGTGTGTCAGGCGGTTTTGAGATGTTAGTATAGTATTCAGCAAGATGGTCGCATATTTGTTTAGGGTCAGTGATAATCGAGTCTTGTATTTTAAGCCCAGATATGTATGTGCTTTCTTTTTTGTGTGAGATTCGTCTCATTCTGTCCCATATTACTTTTGAAGGAGTTTTTCTGTTGATGGATGATACAAATTCGATCCAGCTTTGTTTTTTACTCTCCACAATTACGTATCGGGCAACCGCTTTGGCTTTTTTATACTTAATTAAATTGTCGCTTGTAGGGCTGCGTCTAAATGCGTTTAGTGTCTTACGTTTTTCTTTTACGGCTTGCCTACATTTCTCATTCCACCAAGGGACTGGCTTGAGTTTTTTAATAGGGTTTGTTTTAGGGATTGTTAGGTCTGCAGCAGATATTATTTTGTTGTTAAAATCGTTTATAGTATTTATGGTGTTCGAGTTTTCAGGCTCTGTAAAATATTGTTGAAATGTGGTCCAATCAGCTTTTTTAGTGTTATATCTTGGAGTCGAAAGGTAAATTTCCGACGTGTGATCTGTGTTAATGAGGATGGGAAAATGGTCGCTGTTCATCGGGTCATAGTTTACTGTCCAGTCGAATTTTGTGTGTACGTCGGGTGTACAAGTAGTTATGTCGATATTAGAGTATGTTCCTGTTCGTGCGCATAGGTGGGTGTGAGAGTCATCGTTAAGAGGGATTAGATCGTTATTATCCAGTACCTGTTCTATTACTCGACCTCTAGTATTAGTTATTGTCGAATTCCAGGACGTACTAAGAGCGTTAACGTCACCTAGTAGCATGACTGGTCGAGGGAGTTGAGAAATTAGGTCGTGTAAGTCGGTAGGGTCAATACGTCCGCTTGGTGGTAGGTATATATTACATATTGTTATGCGAAAAGGGATGTACACAGCTACTGCTACCACCTGTAGTGTAGTACGGATAGTAAGGCGCTCACTGTGTATAGTGTTCCTCACAAATGTGCATACACCTCCTGAAGCTTTTCCACCAAGTGTGTAATCTAGCCTGTATGTTGAGAACCCTTTTAGTGTAATATGTCTGTCTGGTGTTGTGTGTGTCTCTTGTAAGGCTAAGATGGCTGGCCTGTTTCTACTTATCAGATATTTCAGATCATCTAGATGTCTTTGCAAGCCATTTAAGTTCCATTGAAGAATCATAGCATAATAGAGAAGGAGTTAATGCAAGTCTATTCAAGTAAATCAAACAGAATGTTTTATGTGAAGGAAAAGGACATATGAAGATGATTTCTAAGTGCTGAAAATAGCTGAGCACAGAGGATGGCAGTTCCAATAGTTTTGCTAGATCTTGTACGGATTTATGTATAAGAAAAATACGTTTATTTAGAATATTTAGTTCTTTCGTATGTTGATTTATAGTTTTTGAATTATTTTTCCTAAAAAAACGCCTGAATAGCCATTTATTTGTTAAGAACTGAGTAAAATTAGGTATGTGAGTTATTGAGGTACAAATGTGGTATAGTAAAATTATATGATGTGCTGTTATGATGTAAATATGGGGAGAGAATCGTGCGGTTAGTGTTAGTTTTGGGGTATAATTTAAATGTACCGGATGAATCTTAGATTTTCTAATAAATTTAATAAATGTTTTTGGTTGAAGTATATGCTTCACCATTTCCAGATATTTAGGACCATATGGGATTTGTGTCATTTTGGTTTTATCACGGATTATGTGCAAGTAATGTGAATTAAAACAAATCATGTGATAGATTCATTGATTATTTATATCCTGCCGTTTATCTCTTTTTTTAGCTGTCCTAGTATTTAAAGTCTCAGTTTTGGTCTGAATTTTACCCTGTGCAGATTTTAATCGTGTAATAGGAGTATTGTAATTTAAAAGAGGTGAATTAAAGGAAGGTATTAAATCAACATGGTTACCTGCTGATTTTGTTGGAGAATTCTTGTCTTCATGATCAGTGGAAGAAGTTTGTTGCTTAGCTGCTTCTAGATCTGCTGTACTTCCATCAGACTGGTCTGCTTCTTCGGTTTGAGTTTCAGCTGCGGATGTCCATGGATGAGTTGGTTTCAGAGAAACTTCTTTCACGGATGTAGTTGGGCACTTCTTTAGGCAAGTCTCTTCCATCTTCTTCACTATGGTTAACATTTGAAGTTGGAGAGGTTTTAAAAATTCCCCAATTTTCACGGATATCATGTCCATTATATTTGAATCGGTTAAATTAGCTGTATTGTTACTGACTGCTGTTTTAGCTGCGTAACCAGTAGTTGTTGGCTTGGTTGATCGTTGCTTTGCTTCTCTGTAAGAAAGTCTCTCGAGAGACATTAGTTTGTATATTTCTACTTCTTTCTTGTAGACTGGGCACCGATTGTCCTTACTAGAGTGTTCCTGTTTGCACAGGCTACATTGCAGTTTATTGCAAGGACCGTCGTGCTTAATCTCAGAGCAATGTACACATATCGTCTCCTTCGAACAGTTCTTGGCTGTGTGGTGAAGGTTCCAGCAGTTGTAGCATCGAAGGGGTTTCTGTATGTATGCTCTGATGGGCACTATAAGGTAGCCGATTTTGATTTTTTCTGGCAAACGTTCTCTATTAAAGGTGGCAACGAAAATAGTTCTATGTGGTGCTTTCTTACTTTTGAATCGTCTAATGTGAGTTATGTTTTCATTCCTCAATTCATACTCCATTTCCCTATCTTCTAGGTAGTCAATTTCCTCACAAGAGAATACACCCTTTATAAAATTCAGTGATTTATGAGGATGAACAGTTATGAAAAATTTTATAAGTTTATGAGGATGATATTATATGAAAAACAATATAATCTTTTTGAGTGAAAAACTAAATTTTAAATTATTAATAAATAATACAATAATAAATAATCAATACATAATACAATTAAATGGTATGTATTTAAATGAAGGATATCATTTAAGGAGCTTGGAAGAATGTCTGATATTAAGAAAGTCATGAGGTGGATAAGTGGGGTTAATACAGTTTCCAATTTGTTTAGAAATGTGGAAAACAAAATCAAGTGTTCTTGGGGTATAGGAGTGGGAGGAACTGCTTTAGGGTTTGAAGGAACTTAAACAGATTTAAGATAATAAGATAAGCTAATCTGTTGTAATATTTATACGGGATGTGAATGCCAAAGTACAGCCGAAAGGTCCAATATAGATTTGTCCTTGAAGATCTGACGTATTTTCTTATCCCAACTATCCCTTGACTTCGCATACAATATTTGTTTCGACGAGGAATAACAACAGACATCCATACAAATAAATAAGTCTCAAACATTAGTTGTTTTTTTATCTAGTGAGTTCATTTAACCCTTTAAGGGGCAGAGACGGCTTAAGCCGTCGTAAGTTCAAAAATTCGGCGCGGCGCCGATTCTTGTAGTTTGTTGCTCCAATTGATATCCTGGGTCTATTAAAACTATTTACAACCCTTCCAGCCCCTTTCTACCCCTTGGCAGCCCACATAGCGGTACTTTGTCGTCTTCCGGCACCTAGCGTACCCAAACTCATCTCTCGAAGCGTTATCAGTGATATCCTTCCACAGAAGCACATCTACCTTCAACAATGTACGTAGAAAAATCGTATATCTATATGAAATACTATTGCTTGTTACTTTATCTTTCTAGAATATGTCGCTAGGATCTTATTGATAATTGTTTAGACGAAAGTATGGGTTTTGTGCTGTAGTGAGGCAGTTTATGCATTAAATATGGATATTTACACAAGAATCACGAGAAATCACAATCTAATTTAGGCCTATTAGGACGGATTGTTTTTATCACAGTTTATTTATTTCCTTACTGCTTTATGTAATTATAAATGTCTCAAAGAGTAAAAATATTTCTTCGCAAATTTTAATTTGAGTAAACGGGCTAATGATCCGATTTAATAGAAATTCAGAAAACAAGTAAGCAAAGAATCGAGAGGACAAGGCAACTAACACAGGTAAGAAATCCCACTATAATTGTGAAAGATCGCGGCCGCAACGTGGTAAATGCCTAGACCTGTGTCATGCGGGTTTTGCATTCAACATTACATTGACCCTTAAAGCGCACAAACGGGTCAGGCCGTTTAAAAAAAAAAAAAAAATGAAAAAGATTGATTTTGCAATAAATGGGCTATGGGGTATGTTTTAGCAACCAAAAGGAGTCATTTTTTTGCATGACTTGTTTTTTAAATTGTTTTCTGATGATTGCGCCTTAAAGGATTAATGAGAATTCAAAATCGTGCAATCATTCCTGGACAAAGCAATACTTGTCAAATGTTTATTTATTCGACAAAACCGATAATAAAAGGTTATTTCTAGAGATGACCAAGTTCTACGGATTCACACTGCCTCCTCTTTCGGCTGCTGTAAACGTCGCCTTTGCTACGGTGAGATCAGCAATCCCCGATCCAGGACAATGTGCGGACTTACTCAGGAAGTTCCGAGGGCAGGAAGACATGCCGCTCAAAAGGAGGGACACGGAGCTGGAAGACTACGGCACGGAAGGTAAGGACTTGTAGGAAATCCTATGAGTAAAGTGGGGTTTTAGAAAAAAAAAAATAATAATAGAGATGAGAAGTTTTGGGATCTTATCTTATGAAAACGATTAAGATACCTTGGCAAGTGGATGGTGACAATTCGAAAGATTACTAAATGAGGGCCCTAGAAGTCAAGATACAGGAATGAGTTATGAACACCGTAATCTTGTGTGTGTTAAAGAGAACCAAGTGATTTTCTTGACAGTTGCTGTCACCTAGCTTGTGTTCTCTTGAGTATTGTCACTTTCATGGGCGTATATAGAAAATAATTTCGGGAGGGGCTGGGAAAATTTCGGGAGGGGGGCTGAGACCATTTCCGGGGTATGGAATACTAAAAATTTAGAGATTTGGAATAGTTTTAGGCAACTAAAACGCTATTACACGTAAAATAAAATATTTTTTATGAACTAAGTGATCTTATTTAATTTATTTTTAAGGGTTTTACGACAAGTTTTTACCCATTGGGGGGGGGGCTGCAGTCCCCTCAGCCCCTCCTTATATTCGCCCATGGTCACTTTTGTAGTATTAAGTCCAGAAGGAAATGAAGTGGTCTATGTGCGACCACCAATTCTCTAGCATGCTTGCTTTTAGCACTTTCCTCCGAAGGAAAGTAGCTATTGAGGTTGGACTCATGACGGAATTTTTGAAAAATGTTCTCAAATCTTTATCGATCCTACCTAGTAGACACCGAAAATGACCCCCGTTAAAATTTATATATATCTATATATATGCATATATATATGTATATATATATATATATATATATATATACATATATATATATATATATATATATATATATATATATGTGTCTGTTAACACGATAGCGGCCAGAGTTTTTGTTTTTTCGTCACGAAACTTGGTATATAGCATTCAATTAGCAAACGATTGAACGAGTTCGTTAACCACCAAAGTCGGTCCACCGGAAGGGGGGGTTTACCCCGAATCCAAAACACTAATTTGACTATGTCAGCCGTAATATTTCAACGAAACTTGGTATTCGTAGTGGTAATATAGAGAGAAAAGTGAGATATAAAAATGAACTAAATCGGTTCATTAGAAGGGGGGGGGGTTTACTCCGGACCCACAATACCAATTCGCCACTACCAGCCGTGATTTTTGGCATATTTCGACGAAACTCGGTATTCGTAGTGGTAATCCACAGGTAAATATGTGTTGTAAAAATAAACTAAATCGGTTCATTAGGAGGGGGGGGGGGGTTTACTCCGGACCCACAATACCAATTCGCCACTACCAGCCGTGATTTTTGGTATATTTCGACGAAACTCGGTATTCGTAGTGGTAATCTACAGTTAAATATGTGTTGTAAAAATAAACTAAATCGGTTCATTAGAAGGGGGGGGGTTTACTCCGGACCCAAATTCCTAATATACTCATACCGGTCGTAATTTCTGCTGTATTGTAACGAAACGCAGTATACGTCGTGGATAACTCATGAGAAAGAAGTGTTGTAAAAATGAGCTGAATCGGTCAATCGTAAAGCGGGGGTTTAATTTGTAATATATTTCAATAGAAAAGCCCGCCAAACGTAGGTTCACAAAGCCGCCGCAAGGAGCGCTTTCTACCACTAGAGTGACTGTATCCTGTTCCTGCGTTAGATCAAAATACGATAATATGAGTTTTTTTGTATTTATTACGTAGTGTAGTAGGTACCATGTGTAAGCATAACTCTGGAAGCAAATTAATAATTGATCAGTTACTCATTACAAATGAGTTTTTATTTTATTTATGTAGGATATTTTAAGCAAATTGTTCTGGAAAGCAGTCTACACTACCCAAATTCTGAGGAAAGTGCTTAGTTATGCAGCTCCTGCGTGACGGACTTTTTGTCTTCGAGCTCGAAGATCACTAAGAGATTTGTAGGCCTCACTTCCTTTATAGTTAGCAGGTTGGTTCTCTCCACAATTGGCGAAGGATACTGGTACATCGATAGGTTTCGGACAGTCTTCAGAGTCATGTTGTTTACCGCATTTCAGACACTTGCATGATTGCAGTATCCTTTAGTGTGGCTATACTCTTGACATTTATCACATTGCATCAATTGATTCTGGTAAAATTAAAACATTTTCATTATTTATCCACAAAACTTCAATTAATAAACAAATATTTACACTTCTCTGTTTGTCTTTAATTGCTTATTCCATATGCCACCAACAAAAGACACATTATATTCACGGATATCCACTTTTGAATAATGCTTTAAAATTACAAATGTTCCATAAACCAGATTATATGTTGATTCCTGACAACACATCCTGAAAAACACGTTTTTGATTAATCAAAAAATGCAATTGTCCGGAACAAATTTTATAGAATATATATATATATATATATATATATATATATATATATATATATATATATATATCTGTTTTTATTATCTAGTTTTGTTTGTTTGTATCAGGGCAGAGATCGCGAGAAGATTCTTGGGACGACGGCGGAATCGAAGGAGGCTCCAAACACAAGATAAACGAATGGCAAGCAGCATGGAATGTCACAAATGCAATTCAGGTAAGATTTAGTGAAAAGTCACAAACTCCAAACAATTTTCCAACCAAGGTAACTATCACATCCATACAAAGTATTTCCTCGTGTAGGCTTCTCAATTTGAGCATTCGCGCTATTAGGTTTTTAGCGCGTTTCCTTCTAGCAAATATATGGAGGGAGATAGGAACCACACTAAATCAAAGTATGTAAAATAAATAAATATATACATATATATATATATATATATATATATATATATATATATATGAGTGTGTATGTGTGATTGTTTATAAAGATATATTAATAAGTATGTATACATATTTCATATAACAAATAGGTAAATTATATTGTTTTATACACCGTACGTTTTTGCACATGTAGAATTTATAAAATTATTTTTGTTGATTAGGGTATGTTTATCGTCTCGCTGCCTTTTGCTGTGCTGCGTGGTGGCTACTGGGCCATAGCCGCCATGATAGGAATTGCTCACATATGCTGTTATACAGGTATAAATATATCATGTATATTTACATTTAAACGATTCTTTTATGTTGATATGAAAATGTCTTATGACTGTAGGTTAGCAAAAATATGGGAGACGAAATTGTGTAAAGGAGGAGATGCCGTCGACAAGAAAACATTAGAAACGTAATCATAAAATTTGACGGTACATCTTCGTACAAGTAAGTAAGAGGAGAAAGAACAAAAGGAATATGATTCATTCTATTTCTAGAAACTTAGGAATAGAGTAGCGTTCTCTTCAAATCGCTTTATTTGATTTCCTCGTGTCAACACAAACTCTCATCCTTTTTAGTTGCAACTACAACTGGTGAAACCCAAGGTTTTGGTCCCTCAGCTTTCTCAATGATGCCAAGTTTCATCAATCTATCAATCCCCCTACCCTCTAATTTCTCTCGGAGGTGGAAAGGAGCACGACGATACATGATAGCGGACGCTGCAACTTCAGGATTTACGTACACTTTAACTCAAATACTTTTCAATTTGCCAATCGAATCACAAATCCTTTCTTTGGCTATTCTTTGTTCCAGTGATGCCCTGATCTCTGGCTGTATCACAGCCAAGTAGTGCTATGACGGGTAATCGAAACACAACGCTATCTACCGGATGCCTACACAACCTAGATGTCAAACAATTATAGAGAGTTGTATTACCTCTTTGGGGGTAATTGTGACGTCACTCTTGGTTTTGGTTATGTAAAACACGTGTTTATTTTAATATTTAATATATTAATAATTTAAACAAATAATTAAATAAATCAACTAATAACATTAAAATAACTAATAAAATATTAAAATTATACGCTAACTTAGGAACTACTTTGTACATACTATAATCTATCTTATTCTACATATATATACAATTAATACAAATGCTACTTGCGAATATCCATCGCAACTCTTCATTACACCTAAGTATGGCCATACTGATACGTTATTATAACATAATACAACCAAGCGTAAGTATTCACAAAAACACAGGTGAGCGTCCTATATTCGGAAACTGACTGACTGGATAACTTCCTAGGCAGGAACCTTCCAGCCATATAGTCTACCATAGAGGTAGGATCTCTAGGCGCAGTTATTAGCCTATGACGAACCGCCACAACTTGTATAGATAAATTAACATATACCAGTCTATTAGGAATTCATGGAACTAACCAATCATTACAAACTATCGTCGTATAGTAAACGTTTAATTTAAAATACCTATAATGAGCTCAATAATTGAGATAAAAATGATCCCATCTTTTAAGATGGACCAAATTACAGAAAGTTACGGAATTTGATCAAAATAGGTTTAATAGTTTTGGCGTTTGTCCCGAACATACATCGTGAATCACGACTCGTGATAAGAGATTTTTACAGAGAAAAAATAAATAAGATAAATATATGTGTCTATGGAGTAATTTCATATAAGAAAATAAATAAGAGGGATATGAAGGGAGAGGGGCCCTACTCCCTGCACCCTACTTACAGGCTGCTATCTCAAAGTCATAACCTGCATATTTTGTAAACAATTGTTTGTTTGTTCAGGTAAAATCCTGGTGGAATGCCTCTACGAAGTGGACGAGTCAGGCTGCCGAGTAAGAGTGAGAGACTCCTACGTGTCTGTTGCGAGAGAGTGCTTTGGCCAAGTCTACGGTCCTATAATAGTAAATACCGCACAGCTGATAGAACTCCTTATGACCTGTATACTCTATGTCGTAGTCTGCGGTGATCTCATGATCGGCACTTTTCCTGATTACATAGACACCAGATCGTGGATGCTCTTGATAGGATGTTTCCTTACACCGCTGTCATTCTTGAAAAACTTGCACCACGTGAGTACGCTGAGTTTTTGGTGTACCATGTCGCATTTGGTGATAAATGTTGTGATATTCGCCTTCTGTTTGCTGTACCTTCCCGACTGGGGCTGGGGAAAAGTGAAGATCACACTCGACTTGAAGAACTTCCCAATCAGCTTGGGAGTGATAGTCTTCAGTTATACCTCCCAGATATTTCTACCGACACTCGAAGGAAATCTCATAGATCGATCAAAATTCAACTGGATGTTAGAGGTATCTCACATTGCTGCGGCCATATTCAAATCCCTTTTCGGATACATTTGCTTTTTGACTTTCCAAAACGACACCCAAGAAGTAATAACCAACAACCTACATCCTGCAGGTTTCAAAGGTCTCGTAAACATCTTCTTGGTAATGAAAGCTCTTCTCAGTTACCCCTTGCCTTATTATGCCGCATGCGATCTTCTGGAAAAGTGGTTTTTCTGCCCACCCAACACAGCGTTTCCCAGTATCTGGCATCTGGATGGAAATCTAAAAGTGTGGGGCCTTACTTTTCGCGTCGGTGTGATACTTCTCACTGTCCTCATGGCTGTGTGGATTCCCCATTTCGCCATTCTTATGGGATTCATAGGCTCCTTCACCGGGACTATGCTCAGCTTTATATGGCCTTGCTATTTCTATCTCAAGCTTCGAGGCCACACTCTTCAAGCTACTACTGTCGCCTATAATTGTTTTATAATGTTTTTGGGCTTTGTTTTTGCTATTATTGGCATATATGACAGCGGCTCTGCCCTTATAAAGGCTTTTGAGATAGGTATAACGTTCTAAAAACCCTTATTTTCTCTTCTGTAGTCCCTTAATTACTTATATTCAGAGAATAATTTCATCGATCTCCAAATGTGGTCTAAATTAGATCTTTTCGGTCAAGGTAACTTATAATATGACGTGTTTGTTTTCAAAACTGGTACTTTCAGAAGTGATAAATTATCACATTCGACATTTTTAAGAAAATTTCTTTATTATTCTTTGATATTACTAGTAAATGGCCAAACTAACATCTATCATTTTTTGAGGTATTAACTTATTTTTTAAATCAATCTAATAAACAATTATTGGATATCACCGAGTCCTTTCACCGCTGGTATGTATAAAGAGTCTAACTGACAAGAGGGAAATTTCAGTGAAGTATGTTGGCAGCAGTGAGCATGTAGAGTATAGATGCTCACTGCAACCAATATACTTCATTGAAATTTCCATCGTGTCTCTCAGAGACTTTATACACACCAGTGGTTAAAAAATGTAAATTTATGAATAACATATTCTTTGAAATCTCATTAAAAAAACACTTTTGTTCATTGCAAAAAATATTAAAACACTTCTATAAGAATATGGTCTAAACTAATATTCTCATGCAATAATATTTTTGGCTTAGATAGATTTATTGGCAAAATAGATTAAGAGGTTTTGATATCAAACACCTTCTATTTGGGTTTCACCTCAGGAAACGATCTTGACTTCACTGAGGAAGTGAAGAAAGCCCACAGACAATAAACAAGATAAATATTAACCAAAATAAGCCCTCAGATGATATAAAAATATTAATGAGATGAGACAAGAATCGAAACTATTCCGGTGTCTTAATCAATGGACAACCAGGCTTTGTTTAGTAACATTTTTCATTCCGTTTTACCCTATTTTTTGAATTATGAAATAGTGGCTTTAGATGACAGTTTTCACGGTGTAATATTGAAAAAGACAAAATTTAATCAACCACTTTTTGGCAACATATTTTTTTCCAACAAAAAGTTTAAAATGTATTTGCTCTGTTACTTTTCATGTGCCTAAAAATGTATACAAAATAATAAATTATGGGGTCAAGAGGAGGCACCAATTTTTTGAGTGCTAATTCTAAGTCTGCTGATTAAAATACACCTATATATATATATATATATATATATATATATATAGTATCTTTCTTTACACCTAGTTTGTATAGTGTCTGAAAGACGCAAGGGAAATTTCAGTGAAGTATGTAGGTAGCAGTGAGTATCCAGTCTCTAAGTACTCACTGCTGCCAACATTCTTCACTGAAATTTCCCTTGCTTCTGTCAGACACTTTATATAAATCAGGTGTAAATACCTCAAGTTATCTTTAATCTTCATTGTTGTTTAGTTCTTATGATGGCGACAGAGCATTTTGGCAGCATTTAATAATATTTTCAACAATTTAATTGCGTAGAAACAAACAATGTTTTGTTTGTTTCCTAAATAACAAAGAAATAATTAGTTTAGTTGAAGCCAAAGAAACAGTGATCTCGCCATCTATTAAGAGAAAACAAAATTTGAATTTAGTTGTTAGGAAACGTTGTTCTATTGTCCTTGATTTTTTATTGATAATCCAGTCTTCCAAAGGTTTTTATAGAACCAAAAAGAGAAAAGAAAATATTTTGTCTTCCAACTCGAATGTAACATTGTCTTCCATTAAATGAGTGATTTGACTATTGTTTAATAAATTAATATTTTATGTTTACATATTAAAATATATAGTAGTTTTTAAGGTTTAGATAAGTAAAGCTGTAAAAAGGAATTGGCATTTATTATAAAGTTTATTCTACATATAAGCGACAAATCCATAAAGTATTTGCATCATAGAAAAATCTATATCATAATAATTTTTATGTGTGTGTATGTATATGTGTGTTGTGTGTGTGTGTGTATATATGTATATGTATATATATATATATATATATATATATATATATATATATATATATATACATACATACATAAATACTAAAGAGCTAAAAAAAAAGTATTTATTTACTATAAAATGATAATAATGTTAAAATTGATTTCTCTTGTCCCACTTATTATTTATGCATAATTATTAAATACGAATATTATAGAAAAATGTATTATTTGTAAATAAATGCACCGTTTTTTAAGTTTTAAATATACAAATGATAGCTAGGCATTATAAGTAATTTAACTTGATACAGATAAAATTTAATAATTAAAATAAAATTGAATAAATAGAATATTTAATTTTCTTTTTTTGTTTGCACTACTTTTTTATAATTGCCCCATTTTGTGATCTCTGCGCCACCTCCTCAGGTGCTATAAAACCCTCCATGTAAGGGCTGCTTGTCACCCCTATTAACACTCTACTGTATTAAAAAATACTATTTTTAAAGGCCTAGGCCACATAAATAAAAAAAATGGGAAAAATAATTAATTGGTGAGAAATACTGTGGATTAGAAATTCCCAGAATATTCCCAACATGTTTTGTGCCTCTTTATACCACTTTAGAGCACTTCTTGTCACCACGTCCTCTAGACACTACAGAGGTAGGGGTAAAACCATACAGAGTACATCTCTAAAACCACCAAAGAATTTTTTAAAAAATTATATATTTTAGGAGCCCAGAAGCCAAGGGGTCTAAATAACAAACCCAATGTTTTCAGGAAAATTGATTCATAGTTGAACGTATGTGGTAATAGGAAACAATAGATTTTTACAGTTCCAATCATATTAGTCGAATTCCCAGGTTCTTAGCTTTTTATTATCAATGATACAAAATTGGTACATCATCGGATTTATGTTTAATATGCATTAGAATTGCAGAATCCGCACATTTTTAGACTGAACATCACAAATATGATAATACGCAAGAGAATACAAACTAGGCGGTACCAACTGTCAAGAACATCACTTGGATTTCTTTACCACCTACAAGTCTATGGTGCTCACAACACATTACTTCAGGGCCCTCATATATACATATTTGAGTGCATGTGTGAGAGAAAGAGGCCAATCAATGAATATTGCAAAAAATAATCAGAAAATAAAAATTCAATATATTCATAAGAACGTAAGCTTTAACCCCTGTGTGTATAGAGTGTCTGACAGACACAAGGGCAATTTCAGTGACTTATGTTGACAGCAGTGAGCATCTAGAGGATAGATGCTCACTGCTGCCAACATACTTAACTTTCATCCGGGGAATTTGATGGTGCAAATATTTTCCATGTCACAAGTTGTATTAAATAATTTAAAATCAGTTCCCTGTAGATAAATATTGATCGTTTTAATATTAGTAAAAAAAAAATAAAAAAAAACCTTTAGTAAATATTGACCATTCAATGTAATTATTCAAGCAAAAACTAAATGTCACAATAATGTCTATTACCTCAGTATGTAAGTTTGTTAAAAAATGATAATAAGAATATAAAACCAAAGTTACTAATCCATTTTAAAGTATTATGTTTATGAAAAAGTGAATCTTTGTGGATTGTCATTCTCTTAAAAAGTTGGTTATTTTTTTTTATGAAGTTGACTCATTTATAAATATTCCATACCATTCCGGCTTCAGCACAGTTCATGTAGCTTTGAAGAAAGTATGTCTTCCATAGATTAAGTAAAAAATCTGTTTTCTTCCATAACAAATGTTTTTTTAATTAGATATTATATTGTTAATATTAAATGGACAAAAATAGTTTTTAAGTTTTATGATAACCACAAATTATTTTATTAATGATTACATGTTATGACTTAGAATATTATTATACAGTTAATGTAATACTGAGTCAATATTTCATTTATATTGTTACATTTATGTAATGTTGCTCTTATTCATTTATATCTTTACAGGTATATAAACACATACATGCACATACACAAACAAAAAAGCTAACAGTATCATTTATAAATAACATTATGCGCAACTACTAGGCCATTAGCGCCGAAGATATACATATAAGCTTTATTCCTAATTAAAATTTTGAAATTCTAAGAAGTTTGAAGTGTTTCAATTTACTGAAATGTAATAACTGAAAAAAACAATCCGTTTTTTCTTTTGTTGAAAATAAATTTATCATCAGTAACCTGGTGGACCAATAGATAAAGAAATATTGAAATCAAAATTTGTAAAGCATACTCTATATAAATTTTAAACGATAAAAATATGTTAGCGACAACGTAAAAAATATTTATATGTAAATTTTTTAACAGAATTAATTCAAAGTTTCTGAGTTTGTTTTGTGTGGTAACACTGTGAAATACAAAAATTTCCATTATATTCTCTTTCCCACGTATGTAGTAACACTGTTATCCAGCAGTCTTGCCAAATAGCTTTAAACATTCCAAACGTTTAAAGCAGCTTCACTGCAGGCTTGTAAATCCAATTAAAGATGCCAGCTTGTAAACTTAGAACTTTGCTCTTTGTGGCAGCACTGTTATTCAGTAGTCTTACAACATGCCTTTAAGTGCTGGGCAGTTGCTCGAGTAATAGGAATAAGTGAAAATGTAATCGTTACTCATCGTTCATTACTCATAACTCTCAACCTGTCAGTCCAATAATTTGTAGCCCATGTACCTCAGGCAATACGTAAATTTTCCACTCCGTTCAATTACAAAGAAATCTAATTTTGTGTTTCAGATAAATGTCAGTTTTAAATAATTCCATTAATAGTTTTTGGTAAGGTTAATGGAGGGGGGGGGAGGGTTAAGGGGCCTGTGAAGTTATTTTGACAGTGGCCCGTAATTCCACTCGGAGGCCTTGATTATAATTCCTTTGTTTTTTTGGATACATTTAAAACATTTATCTACAGTTGAACTTTGATACACTATCATTTGCACGACTTTTATCCACTCTACTGGTTAATACATAGTAAGTGAAGCTGTAGAAAGTTGAGCATTAAGTCAAATTAGTAAAATTGTACCATATATTCCTATATCTAGTGTACCGTATGGTTAAGAATCAGATACCTTTACAGTATCTGCCCCTCTGGGCCCTTGTGGCCTGTTACGGGACTATTTCCCCCCCCCCCCCCCCATTTACTCGAGTAATTTTACAACACTGCTTTAAACATGCCCGCTTATAAAGTTATAACTTTGCTCTACGTGAAAGCACCGTCATACAAAAGAGAAGAGCTTCAAAAATACCAGCATTGAACTCAAAACTGTGGTAACTACCAGGTGAAATTATCAACAGTCTTACAAAAACAGAATTTACGAACAAAATGTTTCCAAATAAAGTTCAATTATATTTCCGTAAAAAATTAATTTAGTTTTTCATTACAGCCCAAGTTGGCTATTATTCTATTTTGGGAATATATTTTAAAATAGACTAATTAGGAATAATGTATATATTTTAAAAACAAAAAAGATTTCTATGTATCAAGTTAAATTATTTTTGAATAATAGTGTATCTGTTTATTCCTAAAATATTGTATTTATTAAAGCTTATACATAATAATATTTCTCTGTGGTATTGTAATAAAACGTTAATACAATAAATATTCCGAAATATACCAGGATGGAGGCAGTTAAGGTTCGGTCTCATTTATTTGATTAAAAAAATTATGTTTCTAAGCAACCAAAGTTTTGATTTTTGAGTATTTTATCAAAGGTAAGAGAAGAGAAGGAAATGACAAAGGTTTGAAAATTAAGTACAAACTTTGGCAAACAGTGAATTCAAATTTTTTGTATTTATTTTTTTAAATAATGAGTTTTACTAAACTATTAGACGGAACAGCAACTACCTCCATGTGGTAATCTTCAGAGCCAACAATCTCTTTTAAGTTTGGAAAATTATATGTGAACATTGAATAAGAGTATGACCAAGTATTATTTTCTGCATTATGATCTCCTAATAGAAAAACAAAATTAAAAGGAAGTAAATAAACATTTTTTTTTTTTTTTTTAAATAGAAATGGAATTTGATATATTGTACGTTGCTTTGAGAAATGTAACAAAATTATAATTATGAAATGTTTATTTACAAATAAATTGTTAATGCCTTCAAAGTCTTTGAATTTTTGTAAATAAGATAGAGGTAGTCATGTTGGCACAAGTTGGTTTTCCATTTGCTTTGTGTTTTTTCTCAGAAGTTTGAGAAGTCTTTTATTTTACCCTTCATATCTACTCTTGACGGGGGCAAGTTCAGCTCAGTGGTAGAGCAATCTACTATTCTGGAGAACCCGAGTTTAAAATTTCTACGCCCACTAATGATTTCATCTCTTATGTTGTCGTTCTATGTTTTGGGGGAAAATCACGAGACGGCAGTACTGACAACACTATCTCCCTCAACAATCCAATACCTCTGCAGTATCGCTCACCCGAGCCCTTGTGGCCTGTTATGGGGCTGATTTTTTTTTTTTTTTTTTTATTTTTATCTAGTCTAATCATTAGTTCACTAGTTCTTTCCTCCTTAACCTCTGGGGTGTATAAAGTGTCTGACAGAAACGAGGGGAATTTTAGTGAAGTACGTTGGCAGCAGTGAGTATCTAGACTCGTAGATTTGCTGCCAACATACTTCTCTGAAATTTCCCTCGTGTCTGTCAGACACTTTATACACCCCAGAGGTTAACACTTTTGCTACCCGCATTCAAGTGTCCCTTCGGAAGGACACTCCTCCATTACTTTTTCCCTTTAGATTCAAAAGTCTCTTAAATGGAAGGGATTCAATATTACAGCTCCAAGTAAAGACAGTTGCCTTGAGTATTGTTTGGGCTTTCCAACAGTGTTTTCCGTTCACAAATCGGCCGACTAGAAGATTTTTTATGAATTATTTAATGAAAAAAATGTCTGCATGAAAAATTCAAACAAAAAATGCACCCGATTCTGAGGTATTTCCAAACAATGGAAGCCGCAGCGAAAGTGTTAACTAATTGTTGAGTATATTCTAATCGAGGCCTCCTGCTCAAGTTTATGTCTTCCAATCTACCCTTCATAACTTTAGGCTAGTCATATTTATTCTTTAGTTATTTTATAATATATACATTTGTTAGTTGAATGAAAATAAAAGATACAAAGCAATTGAAAAACAGCTTCTATGCCGCTTAGAACTTGTGAATTAGCTAGAACGTTACAAAAATAGGCTTAAAATAATTCAATAAAAAAACAAAACAAAGAATATTTATATTTAAGACTCGTAGATGTATAGTCGATAAGCAATACATTTTTTTACGTCGATGTATGTAAAGAAAATAATAATTGTAACAAAAAATAGGTTTTTTTTTGTTTCAATAGTTGAGGCTAGAAAAATAGGCTAAGGTCTCGTGGGCTGAAACTATGAAAACCTTTTTGTTTTTTGCGCGCACAAAGGTGGTGCCCACGTTTTATGTAAAATAAACAATAAAAAATATGTGTTTTGTGTGTTTTTGAGTATTTATTTATTTGTATTTCCTTTTGTTCTTGAGCAATCCCCAACTTCTGAAGGCCTAATTTGTTTAATATGGTTCCGGAGTAAAGCACCATTCCCAATAGATTCACTGAATTTATTTTTATAGCAAATCCTACCCTATAGATTGACACAATCTATACCAAGTTTTGTTACAATAAAACGAAACTTTTTTCCATGAGGAGCATATACTATGTAATATATAACAGTGCTGTGATCCCTTTTCAATATTCGAATGAAAACATCACCCTTAGTGGGATTAGAACACATAACCTCAGGCACAGAGTGTTCACACCTTTGCACTCATGGTCAGCAGGCTTCCGTATTATTTTTTTTAAATACCCAAATACATTATATGTAAATTGAAATAAGGCTATTAAATTCTGTCATTAGTATATATCTCTACAAATAATAAATTCCATTGTCTGCCTATAGCCGCCTGCAAACAAAAGAACAATAAGGGGCGTGGACTGAGGGGAGCTAGGCCGTCCCACCAATGGGCTGAATATAGTGCTTGCGCACTACCTTGTTCTTTTGTTTGTGGCAGGGCTACAGTATTTTGGGTTTCATTCCCACAAGGGCTGATGTCTGTTCTCTGGGAAAAAGAAAATACACCATTATCCTGGTTAGAATATGGTGTTAAACTCTTAATAACCCCAAATCTTTTAGTTATAAATAGACGTTTAAATAAGTAAATTAAACGAATATGGTTGGTTATGAATTTTATTGATTTACTGATATCAAAGGTGCTCTTTCCTAGTTCTCTCAAGTTTTAATAGGAAGAGGGATTTTCAGGCCTAACAGCCATGCAAGATAATGCAGATTTACATCATTTTATCTTAGAATGATATGTTTCGAGATACAGAGAAGGATCACTGCTGCCAATAGATGTGTTTATGGACTTGGCCGACACCTTAGAAGTAGATACCTCTCAAAGAAGACCAAGCTGAGTACATAGAAGACCCTCGTATGGCCAGTTATTTCATATGGCTCAGAGGCTTGGACAATAATGAAACGTGATGAGAGGATGCTGAGTATGTTTGAGCGAGGAGTTCTCAGGAGGATCTATGGCCCTGTAAATATGGGCGAAGTGTGGAGAAGAAGGAAAAATAGGGAACTCAGCTCTCTAATTGCCGACCTCGACATTGTTACCTTTATCAAACTTGGAAGGCTAAGGTGGGCAGGGCATGTAGACAGAATGGATGACACTCAAATACCTAAAACGGTTATGACCGAGGAACTGCACTCCACAAGACGAGTAGGAAGGCCGAGGATCAGATGGCTGCACAGCGTAGCCAGAACTCTGCTTGGCGTTAATAATTGGAGAACTGCAGCAGAAGACAGAGCCAACAGGGGGAGGCTCTTAGAGGAGGCCCAGTCTCGGTGACGGGACCTTGTGCAACATATGATAATGATGACATAATTTTATCTATTTCCCATGTAAAGCTTTACCTGCTGAACTAGGAAAACTTAGATAAGTGTTTCTTTTCAACAGGACAAAACTAATACTTCAGAAACGTCAAGCACCGTTTTCTATGATTAACTATCAAAATTTAAAACCGAATCTTCCTTGTAGGAAATTTAGGTACTTATATGTTATACGCATACCACTATAAAATTTAATGTTATATATTAAATAAATAAAACACAGATGTTTATAGCAACAAAAAAAGATTTAATTATTGTTTATATATAACCAAAACTCTTTAATATCTTTTAAAATTTCCGTAAATGCGTCCCTGCCTTGAAGTTGGGTACGCCACATAAACTCTGCAAGACAAGAACTTAAGAAATTTCTATTTGTCCCTCTTCTTCTTTTATTCCCCCATTTGTGGATCCCCACAATCTTTCAATTGGGTCATTCCATGTCAAATCAACACACTTTTCGGACTTGATGTCTCAGATTTTCATGATTTTTGGCATGCAGCAATATATCATAGACTTATGAAAAAATACCAAATTTCAGTGATGTAGCACAATTATTTTTGGAGTTATTAATTTTTAAAGATTTAAATTTTTATGAAAAAGTGTCATATTTTGGCACCTTTGGATGCCTGTAGGCTCACGACCACAGGCTCGACCAGTGATGATATTAACCTGTGAGTGGTCTCATTTTAAAGCTGTTGAATGGGGCTTTAATATGACATGGCACAAAATAGGGGTTACAATTTCAAAAAAGTTAAGAATTTTAAAATGAAATTTTAAAATTTAAATTTCTCAAAAAGTGGCAATTTTAAAAATTTCAAAAAAATATAAAATATAGTTTGTAATGTCTTAATACATATACCAAAATGTTATCATGGGATCTCAATGGGATCAGAAGATACAGGGCTTCAGAAATACACGTTTTGTAAATAATACCAGTATTAGTATCGTTTTAGCGCGGTTCCTCCCTCCCCCATAGGGAGGAACCCCGCTTATAAGGTTGATACAATGAAACAATCCGGAAGTGACGACTAGAAAATTTCGCGTTTCAGAACCCCTAGAGACCGAAAATAACGGTGGTTCAAATTTGTATAATATATATATGTATATATATATATATATATATATATATATATATGTATTTATATATATAAAGTCCGACTCGCAGGAACTGCGTCATCTTAGCGCGGTTCCAGTTTTTTTTTTTTTTTTTTTTTTTTTTTTTTTTTTTTTTTTTTTTTTTTTTTTTTTTTTTTACGGCTCATCTACATCTAGGTCACTAGCGCCGACATCTAGGGTTTAGCGAGGAATTTTACCAGCGAGCCGTGGGATGATAAAATTCCTGCCGGAGGTTGGGAATCGAACCCACCATCTCCCGCTTATGAATCCAAGGCGCTAGCCATTAGACCACGGGAGACCCCGGTTCTTGTTCATATCCCTATTCTCATTTGAAAAGCATAGAATAGAAACAGATAATATTTTCCTCGGCCTTTGTTGGTATAGCCATCAAATACCTGGGGTTAGGGTCGGGTCCGCAAGACCCTAGAAACCTCTTCTAGCGATACTTCATTTCATACGTTTCAATGAATTGGAAAATATCAAAAAATTTCACATATTCCTGTGTTCTTTTACTATAGTAATAATTCTACAGATAAAATCAATTAAAAAATAAAATAAAAAAGTCCGACTCGCAGGAACTGCAGCATCTTAGCGCGGTTCCGTTCATGTCCCTAGTGCCATTTGATAAGCTTAGAAAAGAAATAAACTTATTTTTTTTATATATCTCGTGAAAGTTGTCAAAATCCTCTCGAACATCTCGAATAAAAGTGATATTAAGGCGTCAGGGACACCGACAGTAGCTAACTTTTACACAGAAGCGGAAATTACAGAATCTGGCTCTCATTCAAAAGCAAAGGTCTATAAATCAATACAAAATATGCCTAATAAAGCCTTTCTAGTGGATACAGAAGCATGGGCGTATATGAGGGGGGGGGGCTGAGGGGTCTGCAGCCCCTCCCGAAATTTTGAATTGATGATAAAAACTTCTCGTAAAACCCTTAAAAATAAATTAAATAAGATCACTTAGTTCATAAAACATATTTTATTTTACGTGTAATAGCGTTTTAGTTGCCTAAAACTATTCCAAGCTCTAAATATTTAGTATTCCATACCCTGGAAATGGTCTCAGCCCCCCCGGAAATTGTTTTTATATACGCCCATGTACAGAAGGATCAAGAAGAAGTACACAAGATTGAGAAGAATACCCTGCCTAATATAGCCTATATAGAATAATATGCCGAATAAAACCTATCTAGTTAATACACAAGGACAAATAAAAGTCTTGACGAATAACAAGTCAAGAATAAAAACTTTATTTAACAAAATAAAACAAAGTTTAGTTGCCCAACTAAAATAGAATAATATACCTAATTAAGTCTATGGAGTAGACACAAATGGACCAAAAACAAGTCTTGTGGAATATTGTTTTTTTTCTAATTAAATACTTTTTATCAATATTTAGTATATAACCTTTGTTGAAAACTATTCATTGCTAATTGATGAATCGGTTTACAACTAAGTAGTCTTTATGAATATTTAGTATATAACCTATGTTTGGATCTGTGTTTTTGGGGTGCTCTCCGCCTAGGCTTTGTATTTGTGTCGGCAGATACCTGGGGTATATTTACAGCTCTTGAGGATTAACTCTTAGCAGGTAAATTTCCTGCGGACCTTCTGCTTCTACGGGCATTGAACCGCCATATCCGCTCATAGTATCTAACCGTTGTGAAGTTCATTTTTTGGATTTAGGACTTAATATACATATGTAGACTAAATCATAGCAAGAAGTAATCCTCCGTCGTCGGTTCTTAACTATGTAGACTCGCTAATGTTATCCAATCTTAGATACATCGTATTTAAAATCCACAGCAAAAACACGACATTTCATCAGAATCCCCTGCTGAATAAAACTTATATAGAATAATATGCAAAATAAAGCCTATCTAGTGGATAAAATTAGAGGAAAAAAGCCGTTCGTGGTGGTAGAAAATCTTAAAAGTATTTCGCTCAGAAATCTCCGAAATATTGTCACTAATTTTACGTATCCTGTTTTATAGCCAAATAGATTTATATTCTATAATCAATAAGAAAAACCTACTAACAATAAAAAACTATGGGTAACAGATGAAAATAGGGAATACCAAGAATAATTCTAAAGAACGAAATCAACACCAGTACGGCATCTTCGAATTCTAACAAACAAAATATTGATTCTAATTATACGTATCCTGTTTTATTGACAAATACATTTGACTACTATAAGCAATTAAAAAAGCAATAAAAACCCAAGGGAAAGAGACAAAAATTACAAAAAGAACGACAAAAACCCGTTCATAAGAACAAAACAGACGTATTTGAAGTTTTAAGCATTTATTTCTCCGATTGACATAACCTAATCAAAAATAGTTTTAGAATCATTTTTGTAGAGAATTTAGTAAGCTTTCAAATAGTTTCAATCCACTTACCACGATTTCCCAACCGTGTTCGAGATATTAATGAAAGTATACGAAGTTTCCAAAACTTTTCATATCTGTTCATAAAATATTTTATTCTAACCCTTCCTTAACTCCAAACGTAACATAACTTTCAACATATTAGTTTTAATGAAAGTAGAACATGCAGACAATGTTTCAACTGAATCCCGTTATTCTAAGTACCCAAACCAAAAACGGTATTCAAAAACTATTTTTCCAATTTTCTCGACAACGGTTAAAGCTATCGCCTTGAAAATGGTTTCATTCGTTTTTCTAGCCCAAGAAGCCTATAAAACGAGTACTTACAAGCTTATGAACTCAAAAACGTAAGCGTTACGATTTGTTCTGCGCGAATTTCGCCCCAAACGCCATCTTCCTGTGGGCGGATTTTGCTGGTTAACGAACTTGACCTTTCAAATTGGACGACAGATTTTTGTACTAAATTTCATCAAAATCGGACCATTCGTCTTCTATTTAGAGAGCGAACAGACAAATATATATATATATATATATATATATATATATATATATATATATATATATATATACATATATATATATACAAATTTGAACCACCGTTATTTTCGGTTTCTAGGGGTTCTGAAACGCAAAATTTTCTAGTCGGCACTTCCGGATTGTTTCATTGTATCAACCTTATAAGCGGGGTTCCTCCCTATGGGGGAGGGAGGAACCGCGCTAAAAACCAACAGCATAAAGGCAATTGAAAATATTCAAAAGACGTCATCGAATCTTTTTCTCTTGGCAAGCTATGTTTCTAACAATGAATTGTTTTTCTTATTTTGCCTAATCTGTTTTATTGTAAAATACATTATCCAAATATAAGCAATTAAAAAATAACAAGGAATAAAAAAAGTCCGACTCGCAGGAACTGCCTCATCTTAGCGCGGTTCCGTTCTTATCCCTAGTCTAATTTCGAATGATTAAAAAAGAAGCAGTTATTATTTTGTTGACAGGAGATCGTTGACCGTTGATGATGCAAGGTACGGATTGTCCGGGTTCGGTCACTGCTACTTAATAATACATACCCCATATGTGTATGTATGTGGGCATATATACGTACATATGTGTGCGTGTATATGTGTATGTGTATATGCTTATATATAAATATATATATATATATATATATATATATATATATATATATATGTTTGGTATATTTACATAGATATGTGCATATATTAGTGTTAAATATGTCCTACTTGTATTTACAGCCCTGATGAAGGGTGACCGAAGTAGCAGTGACCGAACCCCGACAGCTATTATTTTGGTTCCACCAGTCTTAAAAGGTAGGATTTACAATCTTACCTGGAAAGGTCGGCAACACTAGAAACCGTCCCGCTAGTTACAAGGTCTTGGAATCTTGGAACCTGTTTTATTTTCGAATACATTATCCAACTATAAGCAATTAAAAAATAACAAGGAATTAAAAACAGACAAAAAGAACAGTTCGAATAAGCGAAATCAATTACTTTAAAGCTTTAAGCTCTTATTTCTCCGATTGTCATTGCCTAATCAAAACTTTCATTAGAACCTTTTATGTAGAGAATTTAATAAGCTTTCTAATGGTATTCTTCCGTTTACCAAGATTTTCAACCGTTTTCGAGATATTAATGAAAGTTCCCAAAATTTACATTATTTCTAGCAACAGAAAATTGGTCTCATTTTTCATATCCTGTTTTACACACAAAATTTTCCCAACATAAGAAATTACAAAAATAAAAAGCAATAAAAAACGAAGGGAAGGAGACAAAAATTACAAAAAGAACGACAAATACCCGTTCATAAGAACAAAACAGACGTATTTGAAGTTTTAAGCACTTATTTCTCCGATTGACATAACCTAATCAAAAATAGTTTTAGAATCTTTTTTGTAGAGAATTTAGTAAGCTTTCAAATAGTTTCTATCCACTTACCACGATATCCCAGCCGTGTTCGAGATATTAATGAAAGTATACGAAGTTCCCAAAACTTTTCATGTCTGTTCATAAAATATTTTATTCTAACCCTTCCTTAACTCCAAACGTAACAAAACTTTCAACATATTAGTTTTAATGAAAGTAGAACATGCAGATAATGTTTCAACTGAATCCCGTAAATCTAAGTACCCAAACCAAAAACGGTATTCAAAAACTATTTTTCCAATTTTCTCGAAAACGGTTAAAGCTATCGCCTTGAAAATGGTTCCATTCGTTTTCCCAGCTCAAGAAGCCTATAAAAAGAGTACTTACAAGCTTATGAACTCAAAAACGTAAGCGTTACGATTTTTTGCGCGCGAATTTCGCCCCAAATGCCATCTTCCAGTGGGCGGATTTTGCTGGTTAACGAACTTGACCTTTCAAATTGGACGACGGATTTTTGTACGAAATTTCATCAAAATCGGACCATTCGTCTTCTACTTAGAGAGCGAACAGACAAATATATATATATATATATATATATATATATATATATATAAATAAATATATACATATATATATATATATATATATATATATATATATATATATATATATATACAAATTTGAACCACCGTTATTTTCGGTCTCTAGGGGTTCTGAAACGCGAAATTTTCTAGTCGGCACTTCCGGATTGTTTCATTGCATCAACCTTATAAGCGGGGTTCCCCCCTATGGGGGGAGGGAGGAACCGCGCTAAAAAAACAGAAAAAAAGAACAGTTCGAATAAGCAAAATCCATTACTTTAATGTTTTAAGCACTTATTTCTCCGATTGACATCGCCTAATCAAAACTTTCATCAGAACCTTTTTTGTAGAGAATTTAGTAAGCTTTCTAATGATCGTTTGCCAAGATTCTCAACCTTTTTCGAGATATTAAGGAAAATATACAGAGTTACCAAAACTTTTTATGTCTGTTAATAAAATATTTTATTCTAACCCTTCCTTAACTCCAAACGTAACCAAAATTTCAACATATTAGTTTTAATGATAGTAAAACATGCAGAAAATGTTTCAACTGAATCCCATGATTCTAAGTACCCAAACCAAAAACGGCATTCAAAAAGTATTTTTCCAATTTTCTCAAAAACGGTTAAAGCTATCGCCTTGAAAATGGTTTCATTCGTTTTACTAGCCTAAGAAGCCTATAAAACGAGTACTTACAAGCTTATGAACTCAAAAACGTAAGCGTTACGATTTTTTTTGCGCGAATTTTGCCCCAAACGCCATCTTCCAGTGGGCGGATTTTGCTGGTTAACGAACTTGACCTTTCAAATTGTACGACAGATTTTTGTACCAAATTTCATCAAAATAGGACCATCAGGGAAGCCAGAAATCCGCGAACAGACAAATATATATATATATATATATATATAAATATATACATATATATATATGTATAAAAATTTTAACCACCGTTATTTTCGGTCTCTAGGGGTTCTGAAACGCGAAATTTTCTAGTCGGCACTTCCGGATTGTTTCATTGTATCAACCTTATAAGCGGGGTTCCTCCCTATGGGGGAGGGAGGAACCGCGCTAATATATATATATATATATATATATATATATATATTTGTCTGTTCGCTCATTTCTGGCTTCCCTAATGGTCCGATTGTGATGAAATTTGGTACAAAAATCCGTCTTCCAATTTGAAAGGTCAAGTTCGTTAACCAGCAGAATCCGCCCTTTGGAAGATGGCGTTTGGGGCGAAATTCGCGCAAAAAAAATCGTAACGCTTACGTTTTTGAGTTCATAAGCTTGTAAGTACTCGTTTATATGCTTCTTGGGCTAGGAAAACGAATGAAACCATTTTCAATGCGATAGCTTTAACCGTTTTCGAGAACATTGGAAAAATATTTTTTGAATACCGTTTTTGGTTTGGGTACTTAGAATCAATGGATTCAGTTGAAACATTTTCTGCATGTTCTACTTTCATTAAAACTAAATGTTGAAATTTTTGTTACGTTTGGAGATAAGGAAGGGTTAGAATAAAATATTTTATTAACAGACATAAAAAATTTTGGTAACTTTGTATACTTTCCTTAATATCTCGAAAAAGGTTGAGAATCTTGGTAAACGGAGGGATACCATTAGAAGGCTTACTAAATGCTCTACAAAATAATAATAGACAAAAGTCCGACTCGCAGGAACTGCGTCATCTTAGCGCGGTTCCAGCTTTTTTTTTTTTTTTTTTTTTTTTTTTTTTTTTTTTTTTTTTTTTTTTTTTTTTTTTTTTTACGGCACATCTACATCTAGGTCATTAGCGCCGACATCCAGGGTGTAGCGAGGAATTTCACCAGCGAGCCCTGGGATGGTAAAATTCCTGCCGGAGGTTGGGAATCGAACCCACCATCTCCCGCTTATGAATCCAAGGCGCTAGCCATTAGACCACGGGAGACCCCGGTTCCTGTTCATATCCCTATTCTCATTTGAAAAGCATAGAATAGAAACAGATAATATTTTCCTCGGCCTTTGTTCAAAGGGTTTTATGGCTGGCTATACCTGGGGTCAGGTCCGCAAGACCCTAGAATCCTCTTCTACCGATACTTCATTTCATACGTTTCAATGAATTGGAAAATATCAAATATTTTCACACATTCCTGTGTTCTTTTACTATAGTAATAATTCTACAGATAAAATCAATTAAAAAATAAAATAAAAAAACCAACAGCATAAAGGCAATTGAAAATATTCAAAAGACGTCAACGAATCTTTTTCTCTTGGCAAGCTATATTTCTAACAATGAATTGTTTTTCTTATTTTGCCTAATCTGTTTTATTGTAAAATACATTATCCAACTATAAGCAATTAAAAAATAACAAGGAATAAAAACAGACAAAAAGAACAGTTCGAATAAGCAAAATCAATTTCTTTAATGTTTTAAGCACTTATTTCTCCGATTGACATCGCCTAATCAAAACTTTCATTAGAACCTTTTTTGTAGAGCATTTAGTAAGCTTTCTAATGGTATTCTTTTGTTTACCAAATTCTTAACCTTTTTCGAGATATTAAGGAAAATATACAAAGTTACCAAAACTTTTTATGTCTGTTAATAAAATATTTTATTCTAACCCTTCCTTAACTCCAAACGTAACCAAAATTTCAACATATTAGTTTTAATGAAAGTAGAACATGCAGAAAATGTTTCAACTGAATCCCATGATTCTAAGTACCCAAATTAAAAACGGTATTCAAAAACTATGTTTCCAATTTTCTCGAAAACGGTTAAAGCTATCGCCTTGAAAATGGTTTCATTCGTTTTCCTAGCCCAAGAAGCCTATAAAAAGAGTACTTACAAGCTTATGAACTCAAAAACGTAAGCGTTACGATTTTTTCTGCGCGAATTTCGCCCCAAACTCCATCTTCCAGTGGGCGGATTTTGCTGGTTAACGAACTTGACCTTTCATATTGGACGACTGATTTTTGTACCAAATTTCATCAAAATCGGACCATTCGTCTTCGAGCTAGAGAGCGAACAGACAAATATATATATATATATATATATATATATATATATATATATATATATATATAAATATATATATATATATATATACACAAATTTGAACCACCGTTATTTTCGGTCTCTAGGGGTTCTGAAACGCGAAATTTTCTTGTCGGCACTTCCGGATTGTTTCATTGTATCAACCTTATAAGCGGGGTTCCTCCCTATGGGGGAGGGAGGAACCGCGCTAAAAGGTTCTGGTGAAAGTTTTGATTAGACGATGCTAATCGGAGAAATAAGTGCTTAAAACTTTAAAGTAATTGATTTCGCTTATTCGAACTATTCTTTTTGTCTGTTTTTATTCCTTGTTAGTTTTTAACTGCTTATAGTTGGATAATGTATTTGATAATAAATCAGGTTAAGAAAAATAAGAAAAACAATTTACTCTTAGAGATATGGATTTCCAAGATATAGCTTTTCAAATGCCTAGCAGGGTCCTTCCTAGGGCGGGGACCCATCCAGGTAAGATCGTAAATAAGACCTTTCTTGAAAGTAAAGATGGAACTGTCAACTTTGGTCCTCCTCTGCCTCCCGGCCCTTTCATTGCTGACGAAGGCTACCAATGAGTAGCCAAAACGTCCTAAATATAGATTTTTTTAACAAAAATCGTATTGAGGTTTCTTTAGCCGAATCCCAACCATTCCATCTTTACTTATCACCTCGACGGCTAACTATCTAATCTTCATGCTTTCTAGAAATGTGGACCCAAAATAATAACAGCTTCTATTTTAATCATTTTAAATGAGTCTAGAGATAAGAATGGAACCGCGCTAAGATGATGCAGTTCCTGCGAGTCGGACTTTTTGAATAATTCACTGAATGAAACAAGCAACACTTTACAATGAAAGAAGCAGTGGCTATTACTTTTACATTTTTTCAATCGATAAAGGTCATATAGACACTTACCATCCAATATTATGAGTAAAGTTAAGGGCTAACAAATTAGTTCATCGAGACTTGAATCGTTGGAAGATACCTTGAACACGTGAACATTGGTTCACTTCACTGTTTCGTAAACCGTATGTTCAGCCAGTCTGGTGTTGGAGTTCACTTTGCATATCACATCTGCAAAAGGGATCCTCAGTGTATCAGGTGGTGTGGGATACATAAATGAAGGCGATGGACCTGAAGGATGGAGGAATGTAACTTGCACTTAACTGCAATCTTCATCTTTATCCAGAACATAACTCAACCACCAAGTGTCATCATAGAATGATGTTACATACCTACTAATATCTGCTGTATCTCCTTTACAGCAGGAAATATTCCCGAAACAACCGCATAAGAAAGTAATTACATATTTACTTTGGTTCTACATTTGAGAGGCATGAAGACATGTAATTTCTGGGTGCCTTATAAAGTTATTTATGTATTGTACCGGTTGGCCAGTTCTTCAGTTGTAATGTATTCTTCAAGGTTCAAAAATACAAAGTTTATATTAGGTACGTTCTGATGTGACCATTCAATCAGTTGCCTAGCATTCATAATTTGATTCTTATAAGGTCTTTGTAGGCTTGCTCTGGCTGCTAGTCTTTTCTTTGTGCCCCCAGCCCATCACATCACATGGTCCTTTTCCATGTGCACTTGCTGAAAAATGCCATTCACCCTTAGCTCCAAATGCTTGCTTTTGGTTACACAAGTTAATGTAGTTTTGTTTATTTTTGTATTGGGTTGCAGAGCCGTAGGATAAGTAGAAGAATTTTTTAGATCTCTTTGAACCATGCACTTCAGATATTCCCAGATATAACTTGTAACAGGTTGAAGGTTCTAGTGTTGAGGTTGAGACAGTATGATATTATTAAAAAAATCAAATTTTTGACTGCTTCCTATTTAAAATACACCACAAAAGGGTGAATGCTAGCCTGACCATTTGACCAATGGTATGATTGTGTCTTATCTTGCAAACTGATCGAATAATTCTCAGGAAAGCCACAAATGACAGCCACTTCACATTCCAGAAGATATTCCTTAGTATATCTGACAAATGCACTTTGCTGTGAAGTGAAGAAGGAAGTAGGACAGGAATCCCTGTTTTATCGGAGTAAAAGGTGTTTTCCCTCTACTTGTAGGCCAATCAGCTTCAGTTTTCTTTTAAAGAGAGGTTTCCAAACATGGTACTATAAAGTAATCATTAAATTTTATTAATTTAATAGACTCCAGCACACTTCATAGCAAAATTAGTTATTAAAAAATAAAATTTAACTAACACGGTAAGCTATTTACAAAGCATGTGTATTTCTGAAGCCCTGTATTTCCTGATCCCATAGAGATCCCATGATAAAATTTTGCTATATGTATTAAGACATTACAAACTATATTTGATATTTTTTTGGAGTTTTTAAAATTGCCACTTTTTGAGAAATTTAAATTTTAAAATTTCATTTTAAAAATTTTAACTTTTTTTAAATTGTAACCCCTATTTTGTGGCATATCATATTAATGCCACATTCAACAGCTTTAAAATGAGACCACTCCCAGGTTAATATCATCACTGGTTGAGCCTGTGGTCGTGAGCCTACAGGCATCCAAAGATGCCAAAATATTACATTTTCATAAAAATTTAAATCTTTAAAAATTAATAACTTCAAAAATAATTGAGCTACATCACTGAAATTTGGTATTTTTTCATAAGTCTATGATATATTACTGCATACCAAAAATCATGAAAATCTGAGACATGAAGTCCGAAAAGTGTGTTGATTTGACATGGAATGACCCAATTGAAAGATTGTGGGGATCCACAAATGGGGGAATAAAAGAAGAAGAGGGACAAATAGAAATTTCTTAAGTTCTTGTCTTGCAGAGTTTATGTGGCGTACCCAACTTCAAGGCAGGGACGCATTTACGGAAATTTTAAAAGATATTAAAGAGTTTTGGTTACATATAAACAATAATTAAACCTTTTTTTGTTGCTATAAACATCTGTGTTTTATTTATTTAATATATAACATTAAATTTTATAGTGGTATGCGTATAACATATAAGTACCTAAATTTCCTACAAGGAAGATTCGGTTTTAAATTTTGATAGTTAATCATAGAAAACGGTGCTTGACGTTTCTGAAGTATTAGTTTTGTCCTGTTGACAGACCGAGATAGTCTATCCTGGAGGAGACAGGTTGGTCATGTCCGTCAATATTGAACGTTTTAGGAAGCTTCCCTTCTTTTCGTGACCCTTTATTTCCTTGGAAAGAGAGGAGGACTGCATCGGTTTTCATGGGGTTCACAATGATTTTGACTGCTCGCAGGGAGTTCGATATCTCTTTGCTCGCTGCTTCAGCTTTGCACATAGCCATCTTTGCCTGAAAGCTTGATGCATAGATTGCTATATCGTCGGCATAAGCTGCTACGTTGACTCCGGGGAATTTGAGCTTCACGATGTGACTGGTGTACAAGATGAACAGAACCGGGCCCAGTACAGATCCTTGGGGTACTCCGCATATAGTGTTCTTGATGCCTGAGAAATACTCACCCACTTTAACCGAGAAGGTTCTTTCCGCGAGGTAGTCTCGGATTATATTGACTAAAGTAGGGTTGAAGCAGTATTCTTCCAGTCTCCGAAGCAGGATCGGATGTGAGATACTATCGAAGGCCTGAGTGCAGTCTAGAGATATGAATGCAGTGGCTCTATTATTCCTCATTTCGTGGGTAATGTGTGTCATGAGTTTCGCGTGGTGATGGTCGCACGAGAGCCGTGGCCTGAATCCTGTCTGTTCGGGTGGGATAATATCGTTCTCCAGACAGTGTCGAAGGATGTGTTTGAGGATTAGCTTCTCGTATATCTTCGACATATGAGAGAGAAGACTAATAGGACGGTAGTCATTGGTGCTGTCGCCCTTCTTCTTTGGCTTGAGAACCGGAATTACAATGGCATGCTTCCATATTTTTGGAAAGTACTGCAGTCTGGCGGAAGAGTTGAAGATGTTAAGTAGAAACGATTTTCCTTTTCTCGGTAGCATTTTCAGGAGTACGTATGGGATGTTGTCATCTCCGGCGGCCTTTCCTCCTTTTGTTCTGTGAAGAGCCGACTCTTGCTGCCGAAATGTGAAAAAGATTGGGCAGTTGTCACAGGCTGCTTCCGACGGTTGCTCCGGGACTGGTACCCCTTTGGCCCGTTCGGCATCTCGTGTCTCGTAGGCCACCGCGAGTGTCTCCGCCTGTTCCATGGGCGATAGGAGATAGTCTCCATCATGTAACAGGACAGTTCTTCTCTTTGAATTCGTACTTCTTAGTAGCTTCCAGAAGCGCTTGTGGTCTTCGTGTGTTCTTCGTAGCTGGTCTTCCCAGAGAGCTGTCTTCCATATTTTCATGAGCACCGCGATTTGCTTTGTCATGCTGTTGATTGCCGGCTTGAGACTGGAGTTCCTAGTCCTATAGAAGGTATTTTTAAGCCTGTTTCTCTGGGCGATGAGCTGTAAGATGTGGACTGGAACTTCCCTTTGGTAGGTTGGTGCTGGTGAGAATTTAGGAATGGTAGTATCCGCACTCGTATTGATCGCCTCCATGAGGATGTTTATGGCTCTGTCAACATCTGAAGTGGTTTGGCATGAAGTAATCGTTGGGAGGAATGCGTCAATGCAGGACTTGTATCCTGTCCAGTCCGCCTTGGAGAAGTAGTATTTAGAAGGTGCATGTGGCGTCAGAGGCTCCCCTTCCATTTCGTATACAATGGGCCGGTGGTCGGAGGGTCCAAAGTCTAGAGCTTGGCATCCAGTGATGTTATATGGGTTGCCAGTTAGAAGGAGGTCCAACGTTGAGACCCAGGAGGGGTTAGCCTGATGCCGAAACGTATGTACCCCTGGGTGGAAGACGGTGACAGGTTGTTGAAATATAAATCGTCCCAGTTCGTTCTCTGTGGGACAATTCCAGGCCGAGTGTTTGGCATTCAAGTCGCCCATAATTAGGTCGTTCCTTCGATGCCTGATACCTCTGATGACTTCTTTAACTGGATCGAGAAGAGTGTGAGGTCGCCTGTAAATGCAAGTGATCTCTATCTCCTCTTTAGTCGGGCGGAGCTCGTCACCATGCTCGTTCCAGGACCATCATCCACCACCTTGAACTCCTTCTGGCAGGAATGTCGCGGCGAACCAGGATGGCTACTCCTCCAGCTTTGGCTCTAGAATCCTTATCTTCCCGGTAGACGACATATCCATGGACAAATAGGTTGTCTTTTTTGTTAGTCCGAGTGTCAGTCAGACAAACAACTGCAGGATTGTGTTGGTTAACCATGATTTGGACTTCTCCAATTTTCTCACGTATGCCGTTTAGGTTTATTATCAGTTCACTTTTCATTGCGATTGAAATTTCGTAAAACCTCATTCATAGTTGTCATGAGCTCAGTCATCATAATGAAGAGCTTGTCGAACCACGGAGGAGATGATGATTGCTGGTTATCAGTTAAAGGCTGGTGATTGCAGTGGCATTCCGTGCCCTGAAGAATGTTGGCGTACGTTTCACCAGTGTATCTTGCGGACTTCTGTTTTGTGGGATGTTGAGTAGTTCGTGCTGCTGCACGCTCCATTGCCGATGTCATTTTCTGTTGAATAAGCTCCTGCCTTTTCGGACATCCTCGCCAGGCTGCGACATGGGGGCCTTGACAGTTTAGGCATTTTGGAGGTGCTTCAGGGGTTGGACAGGCTTCATTAGGTGCATGGGCTTCTCCACATTTGGTGCAGCGTCCATGGCGGTAACAGTTTCGAGCGGTATGCCCGAATCGTTGGCAATTATGGCACTGTATCGGGTCACCCCGGTTTTTAAAAGGCTCAACCCTGACTTTAATATAGTCTACCGCCTTTATCTGTTTCATTTTCTCAAGGGTTACAGCTGCCTCCGTGATGACTAGGAATGGTGGCATCCTTGTTTTGCTTCCTTCAGGATGAGTTTTGTTTAGGCGATGGGCTATCTCGTAACCTGCACCAAGCTGCACTTTGAGATCTCGAATTATCTCTTCGTCTGGGTGTTCCAGATCTAACCCGTGTAGTAGGTACCTTTTACGTTTCACAGTCTCCGACTTAGGGGTGTAGGTATGGAATTCGGTATTTGTGCGGTCTAGTACTTTTAGTGCTATTCCGTGGTCCCTTTTATTGGCCACGAAGAGTTTGGTTTCGTTCTTCGTTTGCCTAATGCTAAAGTCTCTTAGGCCGTTGGAAAGCATAAGCATTTTGAGAGTGTTTGTAGCCACTATGGAATCTATTATTATCGGTGGTGGCTTAGGCTCCTTTTTAGTTGCTTCAGTTCCCGTGGATGTAGCGGGTTGCTCTTCTTCTAATTTTTCTTCCTCCTGCTTCTTGAACCTAGGGTCCGCAAGCAGGGTGAACCTATTATTAATTTGTAGAGTCGGAAGGTTTGGGCTTGGCCTCTTAAAGGGCCGGCCAGTGACAGTAATGAAACCTTCTTCTTCAGGAGCTTCCATGTCTACCTCCGATGTTTGAGGGCTTTCTGCATGTTTCTGGGTGGAGGGATTTACAATTTCTCCCTTTAATAATACTGCCTTTGATTCGGTAATATATATCATCTTTACACGTTTGTGTTGAGAGGGGGAACGAGTTTTCATGCCTCCAAGAGAGTGGACACGAGGGTCCAATCTCTTCAGCTTTAACTGTTGTCCAGGATCCAATATGCCAGGTTGTACCAGGTACGAAGGGGCTGCTTAACAAAAGCTTTGAAAGTGAGGAAAAGCTGATAAAATTCAGAGATTTTTTTTTGGAGTAAATACTAGTTTGGGAGCACAATGCTGATTGTAAAAATAAGAATAATAAGGAATTTTACAACCTTATGAGCAGGTTAGGGCTCTCTCAGAGTCAGGCTTCGGGAAACCATCGAGGATTGGACCCTCACACCTCACAGAGGACACTTCTTCACATTTCGGAAGTCAGTCCTAATGTAGTGTCGTATTTTTGCTTCAGAAAGATACAAAAATCTTTAAATAAAGAGAAAAATTCTAAGGGCTGATAAGAGTTCTACAACAAATCGGTTGACTGTTAGGTGAACATAATCATATTTATATAGATTCATGTATCCTCTCCAGAATCAGATACAATTATGAAACATATGTTTTTTATTTGTAAATACAATTTTATAGTGGTGTGCATAAAACATACAAGTACCGACATTTATTAAGCTTTAGAATGGTTACCTTCCAAAATGAAGATTTATTAACACTTTTCGATATATTTAGAACAATATAAAAAATTCCGAAAACTGTTCATTTACTTGGTTTGAATATATGTGTAACAAGTTTCAAATCCTCCACCCACTTTCAGCACACAAAATCCAAATCCTAGTAATCTTAAGCATCAAATTGTTCACACATTTGACATTCGTCCAAACCAAATCATATACATTTTTTGATATGTTTGGAGTTGAGGAATATTACAAATAAAAAATCAAATTTTTATCAACAAACATGAGCAGTCTTATAATAATTCGTTTTTGTTATATCCTGAGTACGGTTGATTAAATATAACAATATGAATGCGATCATTCGAAAGCTTCCTAAGTTTTATGCAAAAAAAGTCGAAGGATAAATTTCCCAAGGAGAAATGTTCAGAGATGTTTGTTTCTATCCACTGAAGGCCATTGGGAGTTTCTATTCTAAGCTTTCAAAATCACACAAGATATAAGCTCTTTATTTAAATACGCTAATATTCCTGAGTCGGAATTATTTTCCTATTGTTTAGGGCTATTCAGAGGTATTAAACAGTGTTGTATAATCATTCTTATCAGTAAAGTATGGATTGCAACAAAATGATAACACATAATTTAAAAAAAAAAAAAAAAATAATAATAATTAATACAACGAAAAAAATACATTTTTTTACATAGTATGTAGTAACAACCATTTTAATAATCTATCGTACTTTAAACATTTTATACACTCTGGAACGATTTAATGATTTACCTAATATCGTCAAATCTGATTAAAAAATGTACATTTCTTTTTTTTTTTTTAATTTTACGAGTTATGAAATTTTAATGAAAAGATTTCAAATTATTAAAAGCAAAAAATGTATACACAGTGATAAGTCAAAAAGGCCACGATTTAGCCAATTTAAAATTAACTGCCTATTTACAGTCAAAATGTTTTGATATCCTTCAAAAACGTTTAACGATTCCCCTCCCCCCACATTTATAAACCTTTTTACTCTTTAATATCAAAATACTGGAGAAAATATTTTATTTCTGATAGAATAATAATAATTTGTGTTTATATTGTAATAAGTAAATGTAGTTGTGGTTACATTACCTCCCCTGGTGGACAAACATCGGCCATATTTGATTCTAAGTTAGCTGTGATGGTTACATGAAATGCCACAGTTTTGTGCCGTACTCAATTGTGGGAGCAATTCCTTGAGGGATAAAGTTTCCTTTTTTAGATTCCCCTCTTCTACTGGTGAGTTATTCTATTATTCGATTTCTTATTTTTCTTAATTCGTCCATCTAAAACATTCCTTCATTCAATCCAATTAGTGTAAGCTTCCCCTATAGAAAATATTTTCTCTGGATTCTATTCAAAGGAAGATGACTTTGTCAATGTTTTCGAGATATATTAACTCCTTTTCTGGTTGCAAAACATTTTATATTACTTTAAAAAATTTAGTTTTATTTTAACATAAATAGATAGATAGTTATGCTTTATTTCATCAATAAACTGTTTTTTGAGATTATGAGGAACATTTTTCTCTCACTCAAATGTAAAATTTATTCCCAATGATTTGATAAACAGTATGAGGGAAAATTACAAACACACAAAAAACTTGACTTTTTCAGACATAACAAAGTTATAGCACAATATGCTTTAGTATTTTTTGTTTACATCTAGGGTCATTTAATGATTTAATATCATAGTCAGGAAGGCTAAGTTCACAATCTTTGACTGCTTCATGTTATATAAATATGGATATGCTGGGAACAGTTAATCTAGTGTGCATTAGGTTGGTTGGAGCCCAGTTAGGGAAATTTCCAATAAATCTCAAACATTTATTCTACAATATTTTGAAGTTTGAATGGAAAGTGTAGGACTATATTGCACAGGTTTAACAAGTATTTGCTCTAATATTTTAAAAATAAACACATTTTTTATTTAGAAGATGTAATTGTAAATTTCTTTTCAACAATGGCAACAATGTTTGTAAGTCTCCTGTAGCTTTGTTATTGACTGTTGACATGAGTGTTATAAGTTAATTTAGCATCTAAGTGGACTCCAAGATATTTTATAGATTTTGGCAACTGATCAGTAAAGGCCTTTGCTTAGCAAACAAAACATCTTTTTTTTTTTATTATAGATAATCTCTGTTTTACTTAAGTATCCGTATATCTTCGATTACTGTGTGTTATTTAGCACACTAAAAAATAAGTTGTTTATTTGTTCCTGTTATAGAAATACAAAATACTGTTTGCTGCTTTAAGTCTTTGGTTTTCATCTTCATATGAATGTAATTGTTCTCTTCCATTCATCAACATTTGTGGTACTGTCTTGAAGGGAAGTTATCATTTATTAAATTTTCTTAACTCAACATACAAATTCTTGGCATTTTCTGAACTGAAAAGAATAAAGAAGAATTGAATTTACTGGCTAACAAAACTTAACAGTTCTTACATTTAAATAAAATTATCTAAAAGTTATATCAATTATGATATAATTCATATATTACTGACTTACTAAAAAGAAAAAAAATACAACTATAAATATTTATATTTGTCACTAAAAGTGAAAAACTTTCAATTTAGACACATTGAAATCAAGAAAATAAGGATTTATACATTTATCACCTTTAAATACAACAGATAAGTGGCTTGTATTAGACTACAAGCGTCAAACATAATAAGAAGAAATAGAAAAAATTGAACTTCACACTCATATTTTATATTTATAAATATTTTTGAAATCAAGTTATTTAGCTAATGGCTCAGATGCAGAAATGCCATAAAATAAAAATATAATCAAATCAGTAACTTCTTGAAAATAGTTTTTAAAAACCAGAAATTTAAAGAGAAACATACAAAATTAAATCATGTTAAGGTCTATTATAATTTAGATAATTACATCTTAAGGTCCATAATTTTGAAGTTTGGGTAACAACTCCTGCTAGTTATACCAAGAATCCATTGATCTTCCCCACCCCCACCTTCAACTTACTGTTTATTCGTTTTTGTTTGTAAACTCCCTTGTCAGTCACTGCTAGGCCCTTTTATTCGTCCATGAAGAAAGTTGAGCAGTATATCATTGTCATCTGAAGATGATAGTCGAAAAGAGATGTTTTGACAGAGATTTGTTTGTGAGTTTGGTAGCAGAAAACCTGGTTTTATTGGAGAAATGCAAAATAAGAACAATTATTTTCAAGAAGAAAGCAGTGTGCGAATCCTTGCGCAGAATTGATATTCATATCGCATGGGTCGAAGGCAATAATCCCCAGATAAAACTCCAGAATATAAAAACAAAAATTAAGAAGAAAGTCGTTGTAAAAGTGACTGGGAGCAAAATCATTAAATTAAGAAGACCTTGTGGCCGTGAGTGCTAAGGCATATGCACTGCACTCCGTTTTTAAGGTCGTGCATTTGATTCCCACTAGGCGTGGTGGCTTTTCTTCAGAAATAAGAAAATACATCAGCCCTATCCTGACTAGAAAAGGGTGGAAACCTACAGATAACACGTTCTAAAATTCTGAGTTAATTGTAAATGGGCGTTAAAATTTAAATAACTAACTAAATTAATAGACTAGAAAGAACAATTGCTTTCAGTAGTTGGATCATCAAAAAACTCTGTTTTTAATGAGTTGTCAGAAACTTTTTCAGTAGGAGTATCCTAAACCACATTTACGATATTACAAGAAGAGTAACAACAGTAGCATGTCTGCTATATAAAAAAGACTAGTCACACATCCTCTCAAGTCCTTTCTGCCAATTGCAACACGATACCAAATGTGAAAAAGTTGTTGGCCTATGAAACTATATAGCCTACGAGACATAAGAAATAACTCCTTAACTGCAAAGACTTGTCATCTTGCAGCAATTTTAACTCCAGAAATTTCAAATTGAAGAAATTGAATTAAAAAAATAAATAAATTAAATGTTTGAAGAAATCAAAACACAAACTGGAAATGGTTATACTTTTACAGCATAATAGTTTATATTGTAATCCTATTTCCTTCCATAAATTAAATTGTAAAAAGTAATAATCCTGATCTTGAAGAATAGCTGACAAAAGTGGAGCTTTCTCCTTCTCAGACTTAAAAAAAATGAAGTTATAACTACACCTAGGTAGTTGTAGCTTCTCTTTTAGCACACCAAATATTAAGTTGTAACCTTATTGTTGTAAGTGTATAGATAACCCGTCCTAAAGTTTGCAGTCAACAAAAAATTGGCGTTAAAATTTAAAATATTCATCTACATAATTTTATGTACAATCACTTTTCTATTTCCTCAAATAAATGCCTTTATATTTACAACTGTGAACCCTAAAAAAACTAAAATTCTGCAAGATATTTGATTGCACAGTTATTTTTATTAATTTGTTTTTAATTCTGTAACTCCCACAGACTCATACAAGAGAAATCTAGTGAAAAAGGAAAGGAGAGAAGAGTGGATAAAAGCACTCAAGAGATCTGATTTAACCGAATCAAAATTAAAAAATCAAAGAGTATGCGAAAAACATTTTATTACAGGTTAGTAAATTTTACACTTATTCTTTATTTTATTGTGTTTTCTCATTTATTATACAGAATTATATCCAGTTATTGTATCAATCCAATCTCGTAATCCACAAGTGCCAATGAAAAATGTTGACGTTTTATTACAAATACGTTATGACTGTTATACCTTTTTACTTAAGCTGTTTATTAAGCCTGTGTAGCTTAATAAGCAAAGACGTTTTTAGTATAACTTGCAGGAATAGCTACTAATATTTTTTTTAAGAGAGATAGAGTTGAAGTTACAGGTTTCAGGAAAAACAGTAATGTAAATTTTAGTTATTGGGTCGTACCATCCGTTATCCCGTAAAAATTTGATATTTTTATTTAATTAATAGTTAATTCTGAATGTCGCTAATAAAAAAAATCAGTCCCGTAACAGGCCACAAGGGCCTGTATATATATATATATATATATATATATATATATATATATATATATATATATATATATATCAGTTCCTCCTCTCCTCATAGCCCTGATGAAGGCTTCAAATTCAGGCCGATGAATTGCCAAATAGAACTAATTTTTGTATAAAAAATGTAGTTTTTCGCAGAACAAAGTTAGAATTTTAATTTCATCCGAACATTTATCCAAATTGAGTTATATACATTTTGTTACTTTTGGAAAGTATTAGAAAGAAAATCTTTGGGTCTTTTTTAGAACAGCCTGGGTCTTTTTTTAACTATTACTAGGTACCTACACAATCTAATCAAACATGTGTTACTATAATAATATCCATTTATCATTCTTATTTGTGTGATTTCCTTTAGAGGCAGCGCAACATAGGAGAGGATCTCTTTAGAAAAATCATTTCAAACTTCAAGGAATACCGGTCTCCAGAAAGTTAACATACCTTAGGAATTTATTTGTTGTAAATATCGATTAACATAATGATTTAATAAATTTAATAAGATATCCTTCTATGAAATTTCACTTAACACTCTGTGCCAAAGGTCGTGGGTTCAATTCCCACTTTGGGGTGGTGGCTTTTCTTTAGAAAAAAGAAAAGGCATCAGCCCTACCCTGGCTAGAAAAGGGTGGTAACCTATAGATAATCCGTCCCAAAATTCTTAGTTAATTATAATGAACGTTAAAATTTAATTAAATAAATATCATTGTATTTTTTTTTTTTTTTTTTTTTTGTCACGTAGTAACTAGATAAAATTAATGGTGGGGCTGTTCTAGAAAATACCCAAATCTTTTATATGAGCTGTTTTGGATTTTTCATTTTTTTTTTTTATTATAAGATGGTGACCCTATTTTTCTAATATATTTATTTGTGTCAGAAAATTAAATTCAAACAAAAAAACTCACTTTCTAAACTACTGTTTTATTATGCTCTACCTGTTTCACTCCTGAAGAGGTGTCATAGGAACATGTAGAACATAATAAAAAAGTAGTGTAGAAAGTGAGTGTTTTTGTTCGAATTGGACCTTCTGTCACAAATAAATACTTTTTTTTTAATATAGAAAAAAAAATCATTTAAATGGCTTTGAAAGGTTAATAAATTTTCTACAAAAACAGGTTGTTCATTAATAAATTCCAGTGGAATTTATTAATGAACAACTTGTCTTTTATGAAGGCAAGATATTAAATGTTTCTATTTTAAGCTTTATAGTCATACTAGAAATATAAATGAGTAAATAACTCTTTTTGTTTTTAGGTAAACCTGCTTCTCTTGAAGAGAGAGACCATCCGGACTGGATCCCGACACAGAACTTAGGCTACGCTCTCATTCCAAAAACTTCTCCTCAACGTCAAGTCGAAGACGAGGTACTTGAGGGTATTGATAGCTTTCAGATTTCTTCTGTGAGTATTGTACTCCTTCAGTTATACTATTAGATTGTATACTTTATATTAAATATAATAATCCAAATTTTGGAGACATGTTGGTTGTTAGTCTTAAGACGTGAGCACTCCGAGCCTTTTTTGAATGTTTGTGGGTTACAGTTTATCGGGGCGATGGTTTTTCTTTAATAAAAAAAGGCATCAGCCTTATTATAGCTAGAAAATGGTGGTAACCTGTAGATAACCTATATAAATAATCTCCGATATTTATATGCGTATGTTAGCACAAGGAAGATAGAGTGGCCAGTATTATGCTCAAGCCGCTTGATTTTTCTCTCTCTTAGTCCCCATTAAAAGCAAGGTGAGCCCGGGAAACGTCTTGGACCTCGACAACGACCCTTGATCAAAAATACTGGAAGATAAAATCTTTAGTAAGCTCAGTTGAACTCAAATCCTCCAGAACCTAACTTCCGGCCCAAGCGTCGTGGCATGTGTGTCAGCAGATAGCTTGCCTTTCTTTCTATCCCCACTACTCCGAGCCTTGTCCTACACACTCCGTATTTGGTTTGGGACCTCATTACGTTATGCCTGGTTAGATTTGCGAGTCTGGTATCCTATGATACTGAATCCGCCAGAAAAATTTCTTCAGCAGGCGTGCTTTCATGGCTTATTTGACACTTTACTACATTGTAATTAATTCACTAAAAGTACATCATTTAAAAAGTTTCTTCACTTATTTATTTATTTTTTTATATGTTTGCCGAAATAACTTTACAAAAAGAAGACTTGGGCCCTGATGAAAATTTTGTTCGAAGCCATCAATCCTGAAAGTGTTGTGTTCTACCACTGAGGGATGAAACTCCCTTAAATAATGCATTCAGGTGTTTTGTGTTCTTTTCCATGTCTTCGATAATCGGGCGTTTTGTTTCGTTGGTCAAGTTATTTTTTGTTTCATGATTAGATAATAACAATATTTTTATTTATATTCTTTTCTTTCATATGTTTATATCTTTGTTGTAATGGTTCTCATCACATTTATTATTCATGGAATAAAGATAATACTCTCATTTTTAAAGGTGAATTCTTTTAGAGCTAGGAATTCCTTCTCCATTCCAAATTTATCTCGCTCTTATGTTACCAACAAAAATTTTAATTAAAAAATAGAGCTATTTTAATTATTATTAATATTTCTTCATCCATTAACAGAATTTTTTCAATCATCCTTGTTTATGAAACGCTTATAAATTTGTTGCAGTTGTTTCTGCTTGAACACAACTATTGCCTGTTACCGCCTTCACTCACACCAGTCATGTCTTCCAATCTGGTTTCATTGGAGACGGAAGAGTTGGACGTGACTCCGAGCACTTCGAACGTCCTAGACGAAGATAAAAAAAGAGTGGTACAAGAAGTCACACCTCCATCACCACCTGCCTCGTCTTCAGGTAAGTTTTTACCAGACTTTTTTTTTTTTAATATCTTTAGTATTGGATGTTTAGGTGGAATATAAGTGAAAATCTAATAATAATATTTATCTACAGCTAATTCTCTAATTACAATCCTCTATTCCGAGATGAAGTTGCTACAACCTTCCTCCGCCTACCATACTATAGCTGTCTATTTCTCCTAATTTCATGGTCATTATCTATCTACACTCCCTCCTGTCCTCCTCCATTCAACAGAACTTTCTTGTTATATATATATATATATATATATATATATATATATATATATGTGTGTGTGTGTGTGTATGTATTGAAATGATTTATTTATTTTATTTATATTAAAAATAAGTATATTTGTTTAAAATGTAATAAAATTAACCTACGTTTGGGCACCATAAATGTTGCGATTAATATTATTTATAGTTTAATTTATTTGAATGAATGTAGACTTGAATACTTATTCAACACAAATATCTCGTGTCGTGATACGTTCCAGCAAATTAAGACTTATTAACCCTTTATAGGTAAAAATTCGCTATAACTAGCACATAACTGTTAAAAGACATTTAGTGTTACAAATGATGCCTATTTACTCTCCTAAGAATATCTGTTATGTTAGATTAGCCAATGATCATTTATTTATACATATTAAGACTATTCACTAAACATCGATACCCAAATTTAATCAGATTTTATCGATTAAAATCAGTTGGCTTTCAAAATTATCCTTAGCTTTCACGTGTCTTGGGTAATGGAAGGTTATCTTACTTACTGAGACTGTAAATATCCAAACATTTTAGCTCCTGATGAGGCACTAAAGGTGCAAAACATGTCAAGCAAGAATTAATAAATTATTTTTATCAATTCACGTGTTTTTATTTGTTGAACTTCCACCTAAAAATGAATAAGTGGATTTAATAAAATCACTTGTCTATAATTATAAAAGAATTTAACAAATTTATATAAAATATTCAAAGCTATGTCATTGACACCTCAGTTCCTTTAGTAAACATTTGCTCATAAGATAGATTTGATAACAATAAATTTCCTAAAAATAATGGCATTTTCCACAAATAGAAATAAGGTTTGCAGTAACAGAAAACAGTTTTGTAAAACATGTTAAGGTTCCTTGAGTACTGTGAGAAAAGGTATGATTTCATCTGGTTCTTGAGCCAGCAAAACCAATTTTTGTGGAGTTATCATTTTTGTTATTGAAGGCTTCAGGTATAACAGAATTAACCTTGGTTTGAAAAGCATCAGGACATGCTGCAGCCAATTGGTACCCTTTTCATATAAAACAGCTGAGTTTCAAGGAATATTTTCCAAGGCTTCCCTTCAATTTCTATAACCCATTAAGAAAGGTTATAGACGACAGGTTAGACCAAAAGTTTGCAATACACTCTGCATAATCAGAGGGTTCTATTGTTGTTGAGACCCCGAGGAAATTGAAGTCCACAAAATCTATTATTTCCCGTACCAAAAGTACTAGTTCCTATTTCTGCTTTAAGGTGATTCGAGCAGTGATGCTGTTGAAGCCCAGCCAGTACCAAAGGAAGACCCTGTTGAAGCCGATGAGCAAGAAATAAAAGAAGAACAGATAGATCTTCCAAAAGAAGAACCTCTTCCAGAAGTAAAGAAAGAAAATCCAGAAGAAACAAAGAAAGAAATTGAAGAATCTCAGACCCAACAAGAGGTCGAAGACTCAGTTACCAGGTGTATTTGGTAAGTTCTTACCTTTATTAACAATCTCATATAAATATAATATATTTTAATTTCATTATTAAATTTAGTTATAATACATTTTTAATGGCAGAGTTGGGCATTATTCAATAAATTTTTATTAAATAAGAATTTATTCATTGATTTAGTTATTCATTCATCATGAATAATCCATTATTTTCCATTCATTATGAATTTTAACAAACATCCCACCTCAAAGTTCACTTCCTGTCTATTATTGGTCCTCTTTAGGTCCTATTCTAGTCTACTTTGACCATTTCTGGTCATAACTGGCCATTTCTAGTCAACATCAGACTGCTTATAAGGACTGGAAATGGCTAAAGGATTGGCAGTGGACCAAATTAGACCATAAATGGTCTACTTTGGCCCACTGCCAATCCACTCTGGTCCAGTTCTGGGCAACTTCCTGGAGCATTCTTTCATTTCCTGGCTCATTCCGGTTCGATCCGGCTCACTTCTGGTGACTTATGGGCATGGACACACGCACACTTCATCCACTCTATCTCCTTCTTATCTGGGTTATTCTAGTCACTTTAGGTTCACTTCCAGTCTCTCGCCATTACTTCCAGTGCCTGATAACTGCTTGTGAGGCACTATATTCATCCCGGGATCATGCTCGGAAACTACATTTTCACATCCACTATTAAATAATCTCTTCTGGGGCACTAAATTATCCTCTGGATCACTTCCAGGTGGGTCTAGGTAATTCCTGAGTACTACTGGTTCTCTTCCAGCTTACTTCCGGTCTCCTATAATTACTTTTGGCTCACTCTATTCATCCCAGGGTCATTTCCAAGTGGATCTGTGTCAGGTCCCGATACTTCCAGTTCAATTTATTTATTTATGTATTCATAATTACCTCTGGGTGACTACACTCATCCCTGAGCCACTTCCCGGATCGATCTGAGACACTTCTGGACTGGGTTCCCTAGGCTTGTGGAGTTCAGCAAGAGTCTTCTTTGCATTGTGCCGAAGCCTGAACCACACCATTGCTCCAAATTGAGGTCACGTATTTTTAGAACAAAATAGAAAAAATTGTTTAAAAATTATTTCGTTTAGAGCCTTCTGCTCAAATTCAGGAACATAAATATGCTTTAGCTCCATCCGACAAGCCTATGTAATGTACTGTATAACATGTAGTCTTTTTTTTTTTGTACATGGCCACCGTGCAAGCGCAAACGCCAGTGGACACTTTTTTGTAAAGCTAAGTCCATCCAATAAACCTATGTAATGTACTCTATAACATACAGTCATTTTTTTCGTACATGGTCACTGTGCATGCGTAACCACCAGCGAACACTTTTTTGTGACACATAAAGGCTTCTTTTTCATTCATGGGCAGGCCACTGCGCATGCGCGAACGCCAGCAGACACTTTTTGGTGGCACATATAGTCTTCTTTTTTGTACATGGCCACTGCGCATGATCAAACGCCAGCGGACACTTTTTTGTAATATTTTTTTCCAGTTTAGCTAAAGCATATTTATGCTAAAAAAAATAAAATAATTGCTACTGGCAACCAAATGACTCAAGGTAGTTCAAACCAGTACTGAAGGTGGAACTGATGTTCCCCGCCACCACTCCAAGCCCAGCACCACCAGTGTTGCCAAATCGAACGCTATGTTGCCTGTCTCATTACTTAATATACACACCTCGTTGTTCTGTCTTGGCTAAGCCATAATGTATGAGAAAGCCAGTTAGTCTCCTGCTTTGCATGTCTGGGACGCTATCTTCCAACTCCACCGAAATTTGTACTTTTTCTAGTATTAATTCATATGTTCATTTTCCAGTGGTTTCCAGCACGATGATGGATTCATGATTTGCTGTGACAAATGCATGTAAGTGTCTTTTTTAATTACACAATTATTAATGCTAAACCATATGCGTTGCAATTTTTTTTTCATGAACTTTTTTTTAAAAAAAATCTTAAAGTGAGCACATTCTTTTGATTAACACAATTAGAATTTTAAGCAATCAGGGAATAGTTGGGATTCGGCTAAGAAAACATCAATACGATTTTTGTAAAAAATCTGTACTCAGGACGTTTTGGCTACTCTTTGGTAGCCTTCGTCAGCTAAAATGACAAGAAACAAAGAAAAAACAGAAATTAATACACAGACCTATAAACGTCCCGAATATAGATTTTTTACGTATTGATGTTTTCTTAGCAGAATCCCAACTATTCCCTAATTTCTTATCACCTCGACGGCTAACTATCTAATCTTCAATTAGAATTTTGTTTTTGACAATTTTTTTGTGCAAAATTCATCAAGATCTAACCATTTATAGATAGATTTATATATTTTAGAATGCGAACAAATACAAATACATACACCCACTCACACTCTCATGTCCTATATATATATATATATATATATATATATATATATATATATATATATATATATATATAAACAAAAATTTATTTTTAAATTCTGTGTCAGGGTCTGGCAGCACGTGGACTGTATGGGTATAGAACGTGGAGACATCCCCGAGGAATACCTCTGCGAAGAATGCGAGCCAAGGAAGGTGGACAAAACTAGAGCAGTTTCTCTACAACGTTCGAAGAAGAAGCTTTTCGACGAGATGCTGAAGACATCTGCTGCTGACACGCCTCCTAGCAGCTCGGGTAAGTATCTTCTCTATCCAAAGGATATCCATATTAATCAAGGTTAACAAAAAAGACAAACATTTTACTTCCAAGTTTTGGACTTTGTGCTTTCATATGGGACTGCAAAGCTAGAGAATCGTAATACAGATATATCTCACCTTATAGTAGTAGTTTGTGCCAGAATAGTAAATTCAACTTATGTCAAGGTAGACATTGTCAGGATTTGGCCGTTGTTTGTTAATAAAACTACATTTTCATGTGAACATGGGTTTTATTGTTTGCCGATGTTTCGGCTTGAAATTCAAGCCTTCATCAGGACTGTAACACAAGTAGGACAGAGTTAATACTAATTTATACAAAAGGATTCAAAAAACAGAAAAACATTATACAGTAAGTATGTGCTATAGCTATAGCTTAAAACAGAAGTAGATCAATACTGGTTTAAGATCCAGATGAGTAACATGGATACAGATATAAAATGAAAATAGGCTTACTGATGAGAAGATGGAGAACTATGCCTCATGGATGCAAAATCATTTCTGACTGTGGCTTATCAAACTAAGTATTGGGGAAAGGAGTGCGTGGGGGAGGAGGAGTTTTTGACCAGCCATTAAGTTGAGGATGGTATCTGAGGTTCAAAGAATGGATGGCGGTATCATAAAACTATGGTGATAATGGAAAAGTGGCAGGTATGAAGGGTTTTTATTGCAGGCGGTATAGAGTTTTAGCAAGATGTTTTTAATAAATGGAAAATGTTTGAGTAGGTAGAGGAGATGACTTCTTTATCAATTTTGTCATTTACTGGGTTCTTTTCAAGGAGGATAAATATTCATTCGAAGAAGGGGCTTGATTCCAGAGTTGAATTCTGTGGAGAGGATTGAGTATTGGTCGAAGTCAAAGTTACGTCCGTCTGTGATGGCATGTCTGTATAATGTTTTTATGTTTTTTTGAATCTTTCTGTATATTTATAAATTAGTATTAACTCTGTCCTACTTGTGCTACAGCCCTGATGAAGGCTCGAATTTCAAGCCAAAACGCCAGCAAACAATAAAACCTATTTTCACATATAAAATGTAGTTTTATTGAGAACCAACGACCGAACCCTGACAATTTCTATCTTCGCGTCATCAACGGTCAACGATCTTCTCTCAGTCAACTTATGTTAAATGTAATTTTCTCCAAACTTACAAAATGAACATCTTTTTTTAAAAAATTATCCTCCCCCCCCCCAAAAAAGGAAGGAATTTTGAGGTCAGTCTAATTTAAAAGCACAATTGTTTTGATCCATTCCTCAGACCTTAATAAGTCCTTTATTTATATCATCATTTTACAATGTTTCGGCCTTCAGACCATTTTCAATATCTTATTTCTAGCAGCCTCTTTTTTAAAACCTTTTAAGTTTAGGCCTTGTCATCCTGGCAATTCTTCTCATAAAAACTAAACATTTTATATTATTATTATTATCAATTATACTATTTCTACGATAATTACATTATTAAAACCTTACTTCAAAATTTTGTAGGTATATTCCAAATCTTAATCACAGCCATTTTCTTTTATATCTAGGATATAAAAGAAAATGGCCTGAAGGCTGAAACGTTGTAAAATGATGATATAAATAAAGGAATTAGGGTCATTCCATATCAAATCAACACACTTTTTTCCCTCACCATCTCGGATTGTGATGAAATTTGGTACATCGGTTACATTCATAGGGAATAAGAAAACCACCAAATTTCAGCTTAATATCTCAAACGGTTTCCAAAATATGGCCTTGTAAAGTTTGTCAAAACCTGTCAAAATCGCTCTGCAGTACATCATTTAAAAGATCAGAACTCCTCTCCTATTTATGTTAAAAACATGGAAAGGGCGTCATTTTTTAGCTCTTTATATGTCCTTTCGAATGATCTGTAACACATGATAGATTATGGGAACAAAATTTTTTTTAAAATCAGAAATAAAATTTTAATTTTAAATATTTTTAAAAACACATTTTTAAAAATTTTCAAAAATTTATATATAATAGGTTGAATCACCAGTATTTAGTACACCAAGTTTGATAATGGGATGAGAATGGGTTCATAGTCAAAAAAATCTTTTATTATTGGCGGTTTCTTACAATATCTAAGTGTTTTAGTATAAAACGCAATACAAATTCCCTGAATGAATACAATCTAAGGTAAAATATTATAACACTTATTTAGATGCCTGTTAACTAAGTAAGAGAACCTTCAAACCCTATTCTTTGTAAATTCTAATCATTCTTAAATTATAAATTAATGCAGTTTATAAAATTTATTTTAATTATAAGACATGAATTAAGCACTAATGAATTCCTTATCATTTACATTTTGTGTTTACATACATATAAATGTGAGCTAATGAGTATGAGTTTAAACTTGTTATTGCACCATCATCACTCTTAATCTCACAGGTTGATTTCATGTCGGTACTTGCATCTTCAAGTTGAAACAAGATCATGCCCACTCGCAATTCAGTTTCTAATTTTGTTCAGTTTGCAGTTGAAGTCAGTGGTGCACACAAGTCATTTATATTTTTAGTAGAGTACTTCCTAGTTTTTTTTCATTAAAGTTTTTCAAGTTTTTAATTATATATATTATCCAGTGATAAAAAAACAAACAGAATTAGGAAAAGTAGTTTTTCATGACGAGAAAAATGGCAGACACATTTTTTAATAGACAATGTTGCAATCCTTTAAAAAAAACTCATAACTTAATTAGGGGGAAAAAAACCTTAAGAACTGTCACTGCCTGGATTCGTAGTTTTTACCCAAACATTTCAAATAAGTCAAAGATTTGTGATTCATGCAGAAAAGAAGTTTCAGCAATTAGAAATGAATATAATCCTTCAAACAAAGTCCAAGAGCCTGAAGAGACATTAATAGATTGTGATCCCAGTTTTAAGGCGGAGTCATCGCATGTTCTTGAATCACTTAACACTTCTCTAAAAGAGCTTGGTGAGTCACCTATTGTTTATAAAAAAATTAAATTAAAATCTTATTCGGCAAATAAGTTTAAAAAAATAGATTCCGCTATGAAAAAAAGGCTTTTTGTATTAAGAAATTCCGAGTCAGATGATGACAACCAGGAAGATTTAAATTATTCTGTTTTACAAAATCTAAAAATTCAATTTTCCAATGCAACCAGAAGGAAGAAAAAGTTAATGATTTTAACTTGTATTCCAAATGCTTGGGGCATCAGGAAAATAATGCGCGAGTTTAATGCTACAAACTACATGGTGCGTCAGTCAAAGAAAATACTTCGAGAAAAAGGAATTTTAGAAAGCCCAAACCCTAAACCTGGTAAAAGTTTGCCAAATGAAGTAATTCAAAATGTCCGTGACTTCTATGAAAATGATGAGATTAGTAGAGTTATGCCAGGAATAAAGGACTGCCTCACCGTAGTTGACCAAAGTGGAAACAAGACTAAAGTCTCAAAAAGACTTATTTTATGCAACCTCAAAGAGGCGTACGCTCTTTATAAAAGTGAATTTCCCTTCACTAAGATAGGTTTTTCAAAATTTGCCGAGCTGCGACCTAAGCATTGCATATTAGCTGGACCAACTGGTACTCATGCAGTATGTGTATGTACAACACATCAGAATATCAAATTAATGATTGAAAATGCCAGACTAGGAACAATAACTAACAATGAATTGCAGACATACAAGCACTGCATGGCAAAAATGTTATGCAATCCACCATCATTAGAGTGCTTAATGAATGAATGTTCGTCATGTCCAAGAGGAGAAGTTAGACAGATCCTAGAGCAATCATTTGAAGAAAACCTAATTGAAAAAGTGACATTCAGGCAATGGATATCTGTTGACCGATGTTCTTTAGAGACTATAGTGAAATCATCAGCCGAATTCATTGACATGTTTTGCAGCAAGTTGGAGATTTTAATTAGGCATGACTTTGTTGCAAAGCAACAAAGTTTATACCTGAACAAGGTAAAAGACAATTTAAACTCCTGTGAGTTCGTCATAACACTGGATTTTGCAGAAAATTACAGCATGATTGTGCAAAATGAAGCACAAAGTTATCACTGGGTTAGTGAACAAGCTACAGTACATCCTTTCTTAATTTATTACAGAGAAGAGGGTAAACGCAAACATTTAAGCTATGTAATAATTTCAGAATGTCTTGAACACAACACTGTTGCCGTGTACAGTTTTCAAAAGAAGCTTGTTCATTTTTTGACCATTAAGTTTGGAGAAGTTCCGCAAAAGTTCATTTATTTTTCTGATGGATGTGCAGCTCAATACAAGAACAAAAAGAATTTCATAAACCTATGTCACCATAATGAAGATTTTGGCATTGAAGCTGAATGGAATTTTTTTGCCACTGCCCATGGTAAGAACCCACATGATGGACTTGGTGGCACCGTCAAAAGATTAGCTGCAAAAGCTAGTTTGCAACGACCATTTCAGAACCAAATATTAACACAACACGAATTGTACGAATGGTCAGTTGTAAAAATTTCTGGCATTCATTTTGATTACGGGACGCAGGAAGATTATGTCTTGGCAGATTGATTTTTGAAAAAAACGGTTTAGTGAAGCACTGACAATAAAGGGAACTCGACAATACCATAGCTTTATACCTGATGCCTCAAGCAAAAATAAGTTATCTGTGAAAATCTTCTCAGAATCAACAGTTTCTTCTCAAGTATCAATATCACCACCAACAGACAAAATGATCTTTGCAGACTGTAATGACTATATTAGCGTAGCCTACAACTCTAGCTGGTGGCTTGCGTATATAATCGACAAAAACGAAGACGAAGATGAACTAAAAGTTACCTTCCTTCATCCTAAAGGACCTTCTCCGTCATTTAGCTATCCAAGAAGACCCCATATCTTAAGGCTACCATTTAATGATGCATTGTGTAAAGTGAATCCAACAATTCTAACAGGAGGAATTTACATCTTATCCAAAGGGGAAATTTTAAGAATCAATGAAATGTTAACCGACTACCTCAAACACATGTAGACCTCATGTAGGTTTGACTATACAATGTTCAACCACTTTTTCACTTTGTAATTAAAATAATTAAATTGAATTAAAACATATGCAATGGTAATGTTTGAGTTTAATTTTAAAATTATGTATCAAAGAGTTTTTATGTTTAAAACTACGTAAAATTAGTACAAAGCTGCCTTCGGTTCTAAATTATTTTGAATAAGAACCCATTGCAATCCCATAATCAAACTTGGTATATTAATTAGTAATGCCAACGGCCATAGCCACGTTGAATACACCGGTTCCCATAGATCACCGAAGTTAAGCAAGGTCGGGCGTGGTCAGTACCTGAATGGGTGACCGACCACGTGCTGTTGGCATTATAAAAGGGCGGCAACCTATAGATAGCCCGGCGCTAATGGCCAAGAGGTAGATGCGCCGTAAAAAAAAAATAAAATTAAAAAAAAATAATAATTAGTAATAATGTGATCTATTTTATATAAATTTTTGAAAATGTTTGAAAATGCGTTTTTAAAAATATTTAGGCATCTAAATAAGTGTTATAATATTTTACCTTAGATTGTATTCATTCAGGGAATTTGTATTGCGTTTTATACTAAAACACTTAGATATTGTAAGAAACCGCCAATAATAAAAGATTTTTTTGACTATGAACCCATTCTCATCCCATTATCAAACTTGGTATACTAAATACTGGTGATTCAACCTATTTTATATAAATTTTTGAAAATTTTTAAAAATGCGTTTTTAAAAATATTTAAAATTAAAATTTTATTTCTGATTTAAAAAAAAAAATTGTTCCCATAATCTATCATGTGTTACAGATCATTCGAAAGGACATATAAAGAGCTAAAAAATGACACCCTTTCCATGTTTTTAATATAAATAGGAGAGGAGTTCTGATCTTTTAAATGATGTTCTGCAGAGCGATTTTGACAGGTTCTGACAAACTTTACAAGGCCATATTTTGGAAACCGTTTGAGATATTAAACTGAAATTTGGTGGTTTTCTTATTCCCTATGAATGTAACCGATGTACCAAATTTCATCACAATCCGAAATGGTGAGGGAAAAAAGTGTGTTGATTTGACATGGAATGACCCCTTATTAAGGTCTGAGGAATGGATCAAACCAATTAATTGTGCTTTTAAACATGAACATCTGAAACTGGCTGTATATGTTCAATAGGCTTTTTAATAATAAACTGGTCAAGAGTCCCTTGAACTGAGTGCCATATTTTCTTTATAAATTGAAGCAATAAGAATCCAAAAGTTTGTGGCAAGTATGCTTAACATTTGAAAAACATTGACCATTTGATATATAGCTAAAAAAAGCTCGAACCTCAGATGATGGGTAGTGTAGACTGTATTCCTGAATTTACTAATGGTGTATAGCTTTTTTTTTTTACGGCACTTCGACATCTAGGCCATTAGCGCCAAATAGTGTATAGTGTTTCTATTTTGATGTGCATAGTTAAAAATTGCTTTCCACTGGAATTCATATAAAAATTACAGGTATAATGCTCTTATTTCAAAGTCAAAAGCATTTTCTCAAATAGCTAAATACATAGCTCCCTTCTTTTTTATTTATACTGTTTTTTGATGCGATGTTTTCCCCCTTCAGATCAGAGTAATTCAGACGGAGAGAATGCTGGTGGTAAAGGAAACAGAAGGAGGAAAGAAAGCAGGAAGGAACTGTCGGTGAAGAAAAAGAAAATATTGAAGCCTGCAATCATTACGAAGAAGAAAAGGCTTCCAAAAAGAGAGGTATTTATTCTTATATCTCTTTTAATCTATAGAAATATTGAAGGATAAGCTTTGTTATGGGCTGTGATGGTGGCCCGTCAGTAGACGGTTAGGCACTTGCACGGGATGTCTAAGGAATGATGGTGGCTCGTCGGTAGACGCTTAAGGTAAGTACACACTGGTAGACAAATTAATTCAACATTAATAAAATTTAATAAACAAAATAAAAATCTAAGGAGATCATTGAATGTCGAGGCACTGTGACTGAGTCGGCGCTCACCGAGAGTGGCAAAAGTATCCCGTACAAGAGAACCCTTCACTGTGTGCCTCTCTGCGTACGGAAAGGGTTAATGGGCTAATTATCCTGGCTAAGGAACACGTCCAAATAATTTTTGTTGACTTTTTTATCAATCTACTCCTGAGGACGAAGAGGTTTTCGGTGGATTTTGTGATCGATCCACTTTATATTCAAGTACAAGAATTGCAAAACTAACCCTACAAATAATTTTGTTATATACTAAAATTTACCATTTTGTTTTCAGTTGAAGAGTGCAAAGAAAGAAGATTTTGAAGATAGTGTAGATTATGATGATGGCGGAGACCTCCGGAGTTGGATTGATGCATACGAAGAAGCGACGACTAACCATTACTCTCCCGAGCTTAGGGCAAGAGTAGCCGTACTCAAAGCTAATGGGATTCGATCTGAGGAAGGTCTGATTGGAGCTCATTCGGTTAGGCCCAAATCCAAGGTCACTTCGGCATTTGGGAAAAAGGTAATCTCTCTCTCTCTCCATCACTCTCGCTTGCTTTTAAGCAGTCATAACTTAGATCATGCCATCGAAAATTACTTGAAAACCATTTTTCTAGGGAATTTAGTAAGCTTTCAAATGTTTTCCTTCAACTTACCACAATTTCCCCTTCATGGGATATTTAAGAAAATATACGAAAAACCCAGGACTACTTATATTTGTTATTAAAATACTTTTTTAAATATTAATTTAGATGAATGTTAAACATCTGGAACAGTTTTCAACTGAATCCATTGTTTCTGAGTACCCAAACTGAAAATTAGTTAGAAAAACTAGTGTTTTCCACTATTCTCAAAAACGGTTACAGATATCGCCTTAAAAAAAAATGGATTCATTCGTTTCCATACATTAGAAAACCTATGCAGGGCTTACCCTCATGCCTTCTATACAAAACAGTAATAAGTGCTTCAATATTTTTCGTGTGAATTTTGCCCAAAAAGCAATGTTCCACCAGCAGACACATTCTGCTGGTCAGAGTTGGGCAAACGTTAGTGCACGCTAAAAGCTGATACCTCTCCGCTAATTTAGCGAAACTGTAGAAAGCCAGCGCTAATAATTAGCGGTTAGCGGCGGCAGTGCGCTAACCGCTAATCTATTTATGAAATATCGTAATTGCTAATAGCTTAAGCTATAGTTACAACATTTTGTCATCTCAAAGTTCACTTCCGGTCTGCTCTGAGCAACCTCTCTCCTGTTCCACTTCCGCTTCAATCTACCGGATTTCTGATCACATGAATGTCAATTTCGGTTACTTCCGGTTAACTGGGTAACTCCTGTTCGATCTGGCTCACTTCCAGTCACTCACAGACAATGACACACTCTGACACTCCTTAATCTAGGTTACTTCCGGTCCTATATTCATCCCTGGGTCGTTTCCGGAAGTACCCCAGGGCCTTCCAGGCACTTATGATAGACCGGAGGTGAACCGGCAGTGACCCGGAAGTAATTGTAAGCAACCGGAAGTGGTCCAAAGTTGTCCAGATTCATCCGGAAACTGTCCAGGAGTAATTTTGGTGACCCGGAAGCCATTTTGAGAATCCGGAAGTGGCCAAAAGTTGTTTAGATTCATCCGGAAACTGTCCAGAAGTAATTTTGGTGACCCAGAACCCATTTTAAGAACCCGGAATTGGTCTAAAGTTGCCCAGATTTATCCAGAAACTGCCCACGGGTAATTTAGGTTACCCAGAACTCATTTTGAGAACCCGGAAGTGGTCAAAAGCTGCTCAAATTCACCCGGAAATGCCCCAGGGATTCTCAAAATGGTTTGCGGGTCACCAAAATTACTCCTGGACAGTTTCCGGATGAATCTAGACAAGTTTTGGCCACTTCCGGGTTCTCAAAATGGCTTCCGGGTCACCAAAATTACTCTTGGACAGTTTCCGGATGAATCTGGAACACTTCGGACCAATTCCGGTTGCTTACAATTACTTCCGGGTCACTGCTGGTTCACCTCCGGTCTATCATGAGTGCCTGGAAGGCCCTGGGGTACTTCCGGAAACGACCCAGGGATGAATATAGAACCGGAAGTAACCTAGATTAAGGAGTGTCAGAGTGTGCCATTGTCTGTGAGTGACCGGAAGTAAGCCAGATCGAACAGGAGTTACCCAGTGATAGGCGTGAGTCGACCGGAAGTAACCGAAATTGACATTGATGTGATCGGAAATCCGGTAGATTGAAGCGGAAGTGGAACAGGAGTGAGGTTGCTCAGAGCAGACCGGAAGTGAACTTTGAGGTGACAAAATGTTGTAACTATAGCTTAAGCTATTAGCAATTACGATATTTCATAAATAGATTAGCGGTTAGCGCACTGCCACCGCTAACCGCTAATTATTAGCGCTGGCTTTCTACAGTTTCGCTAAATTAGCGGAGAGGTATCAGCTTTTAGCGCGCGCTAACGTTTGCCCAACTCTGCTGCTGGTTAATGAACTGGTCTGGCCTTTTAAATTTAAAATAAAGTGTTTTTGTACCAAATTTTTTTAAATTTGAACCATTTTTGAGGCTGCTTGAAAGGGAACACACATATTTTTCCTACTCCCTTCTTTCTCTAAGTAATTTTTTTATTTTCCAGATCCTTGTTGCTACAAGCAACATTTCTCTAGGACAGCCTATTGTCGAAATCCGTGGTAAGTACATGCTCCAGAAGAGTGGTTCAACATCTCCCCCTCCGACCAAGTCGAAAGAGCAGTACATCTTCCATTACCACATATCAGGCCCAGGTCTTCTCGAAACCGATGTCCAGGTGGACACTTCTACATATGGGAACTGTACAAGGTTCACAAGATCTTCATGTTCTCCTAATGTCGAGGTACTTTAAATAATGGATACCAGCAATCTTATTCCTATCAACTAGTTTAACGTCATGATTTGAGGTTGAAATAGCCTCGCATTGTAAATAAATGTTTACAATTAAAATATTTTTTGGAATTTAAAATTATTTTAAAATAATTTCTTTTCAAAATGGCAGAAGCCAAAACTCTCTGCCATTTTGAAAATAAATTATTGATACGCAGTCAGGGAATAGTTGGGATTTCAGCTAGGAAAACATCAATACGATTTTTGTAAAAGTCTGTATTAAGGGCGTTTTGGCTACTCTTTGGTAGCCTTCGTCAGCTAAAAGACTACTTTTTACCAAAGAGTAGCCGAAAAGTCCTTAATACATATTTTTATGAAAATCGTATTGATGTTTTCCTAGCCGAATCCCAACTATACCCTGACTGCTTATCACCTCGACGGCTAACTATCTACACCTCATTATAAATTGTTGAAGTTATTTAATAGAAAAGACTGGAAATAATGCTATTAACCTTCAAATGTTGTCTAAACTCCTTTTGCCAAAATTAATGATGTATTTATATTTGTTTTTGTTCTTCTTAAAAAATTTCAGATAAAGCATTGTATAGAAAAGGGCACACTGCACTTATATCTCGTGAGCACATGTACTATTGAAAGCAAGACGGAGATTGTCTTACCACATCGATCCGGAGCGCTGTGTGCTCTCGGGGAGAAATGCTCTCTTCTCTCTACTGGGTAAGAATTTATTCTCCTTTATCAATAGTTATGTATATCCTGTTCAGTTAGGTGGTAAAGTTCTGAGGGAAAAGGGGCGGGGCCTAAATTCCCATGGAATAATTCTCTCTTTTATTGCCTTACCACTGGGAAGTTTTCACTCTAGTTGTTGAAATATTTCTGAGTCTTAGCTTTGGCTAAGTATTGATAGAGGAAGATAGTTCAACCTTCTATTACAAGCCATCTCTGATCCTAAATGAGTCCTGATGAGTTCACATGTTATGTTGTTCATTGAAATAGCAATTCAGACATGGCGGAACTGCAGTGAATATTTCCATCCCAGAAGTTCACGCATGTGCAATGGAACTACACAATCTACTGAACATGATATAGTGAGCTACACAGTACTGTGCTTACACTATAAGTCCATTTTCACTTCTTTTTTTTTTTTAAACCATTCTTTCTGTAATTAATACACCAAAACAAGAACTCTAGGTTTTCATAACTATATTTCCTTGAAAATCTTTTTTTTTTAGATATATATTAGGGTGTTTACTGTGCAAAAAGGTTGTGAAATTGAAAATAGGGCACAAAAATCATGAAAAAGTCATGAATTGTAAAACTATGTCATAAAATTTTAGTTTTACTGGAATCTAACTTAATCCCAGGACTTCCGAGCATTCGTAATTTTTTTTTTTTTTTTTTTTTACGGCGCATCTACAACTTGGCCATTAGCGCCATCGTAATTATTGCTGTTTTCATATTGCGATGCAATTCTATCTGCCGCCCCCATATCAATCATCCATTATTTATGTATATTTTTATTTTATTAAATTATAAACATTGACAATAAATATTTAGTTAGTAATATTTTTAGACATTTTTAATTCTGCTATTTTTGGGGCTACCAATTTCATAGTAATTCTAAAATTTTTAGTATCATCATTTCTTCAGTTTTAAAGTTAACGTAACTATCCTCTTTAGCATATGATTTAATTTTATTAATTGTTTTAAATGAATGTAAGATTATAGATATCACAATAATTCATGTAAGGTTACAAATAATTTTAAACTAAAAGTTAAAGCTTTTTCTTATTGAAGTGGAACTATTTTCTTATTAATGGGCATTAAATTTGCATTTAAAGTCATGAAATTGCTACATATATACATACTATAAATATGTTTATATATTTCTTTAAAATGGTTCACCTTGGAAATGGTATCATGCAATTCCTCCCAATAACGTTCCAGCTATTACTAAGAACATTAAGAAAGAAAATACCACTTTCCTGAATAATTTTCTTGAAACAACCTCTATGAATAAAAAATAAATATGAATAATTTTGGTATTTTATATTTGTAATGAACAGATGCACCAGTTATTAATTTTGATTATTTTCCGCAGTAAACCCCAACTTTTAATGTATTTCTATGATTTTGTTTATATTTAAAATGCATATTCCTCATATCACATTTCCGAGTTTCATTGCAAGGGATAATCGATGGGAAAATAATGGCCGTTAAGGACAAATTTGTATTTTGTAAATTCATTTCTCTAATGAAGCAATTAATTTAATAGTGACTATCAATTAAATGGTTAGTTGCAATTCAATTAAGGTAAAACTGAAAGAGAGCGTCCTCAGCACCGATTTTTTTCAAATTTTGCACTATAACGTATTTTGCTGCACTAAACACGAATCCGTTAAAAAAAAAACTTGCTCACAACCAGGTTAAAGTTGGCACAAACAGCGTATAGTGCAAAATTTGAAAAAAATCGGTGCTGAGGACGCTCTCCTTTAGTTTTACCTTCAATTAATTGCTTGCAACAATTAACAAAATTAATCTTAATAATCATGATTAAGATTAATCGTATTGTATGATTAAGAAGATAATTGTTTGATCACAGGAATGAATAATTCATTGATTTAGTGCTAAAAGCCTCTTGAATGATGTACTGGTATTTGATTCATTTTTAGAACAAAAAAAAACATTTTCATGTAATTTATTTTTCTAGAACATTTGTTTTATCACCATCTTGTAGGAAACGGAGAAAGAGGAAGCAAGTGCTCGTTGAACGTACAGTGCCAAGGGAGTCTGCCATTTTGAACAATAACAACTATAAGCATTCTCCAACGAAGAAAAGATCGTCGCCACCTGAGCCTCCTGTCTCATCCAAGGTAATCCAACGTCATCTGTTAATCCTTATCGAAGGTCCATTCATGGATTTTCTTCAATTAAACCACATAGTATTAGCTTTTTTTTTTTCATACTAAAATATTTTTTAAAATCTGAATGGGTTATCTTCTTAACTAGTATTATGATTTAAATTTTAATGTCCACTTATAAATATCACGGATTTTTTGGGGCAGGTTATGTGTTGCTTACAACTCTTTTCTAGCCAGGATAGGGACAATTTTTGAAAAAAGAAAAGCCATTATCTCTAATGGGAATCAAACTCTCGACCTTAGGCATGGCATGCTAATGAGTTTTCCTAGTATCTTGATTGAGCTACGAACGTAAAAACATTGTTATGACTATGGAAAAAAGGATGCAAGCAATGACAAGAATTGATAAGGGAGAATCGTATAAGAACATTGCTGCTGAGTTTGGAGTAGGAACATCGACCGTATCTGATTGGAAAAAGGACAGAAAATGCATTGAAGACTTTTGTTTCAAGATGATTTCTAAGGAAAGTTTATGGTGGTTATGACCCACGCAGAAGCAGTAGCAAACATTGAGAAATTGATGGTGTATTTTGAGAGTCAAGCCGAAACATTACCAAATGAACTTCTAATGTTAAAGCAGATGCGAGATCGCGCTGCTCGTAAGCTAAACTGAGACAGCAGAAGCTCACTGTTTTTTTTACTACAGGCTAGTTTGTAGCTATATTGAGACACGTGCAAATACATAGGCTATAATAGTGTACGTGCTTTTAGGTGAAAGTGTATCGATAATAATTTCTAAGCTCCATTAATAATATTTCGGTGATTTGTATGGACTATATGGTTATTCATTGGACAAGAAGTGAAATTAAAAAAATTTACACTATTTACAAATTTGCATAAGTATATTAATTAAAAATTTACTTCAGTTCTCCACTCTTTCCATCTATGCACTTTTTTCTATATAATTTTTTAGTGTGTAGTTATATATCATCATAAGTTAGTTTAATGTTTGCTACTGCTTCTCTTATAAAAATGTAAATGATTAAAATGTTATATTGTATTCCTTGCAAAATATTTCAAAGGCATTTCATAAACAAAGGGAAGGAAAGATAAAAAGATGTATATATATATATATATATATATATATATATATATATATATATATATATATATATGCTAGGTTTAAACTTTTGGAATATCATATTATGAATTTCTAATTTATACAATTCCTTCAAATAATCATTCTGTTCACAATGTGTTTAAGTATTTTTTTTTTTTTTTTTTAATAGTAAACCAACTAAAACGTTTAACTAAAATGCCTTATTTCCAATTTTCAGGTGCTTAAGACGTCTTTGGACAACGTGCCATCTTTGGAAATATCTATGGATTCGCCTAAGAAGGGTTTTCGTGGGAAGATTACGTTACGGAGTGCCATAAACAGTACAAACATGAGGAGATCTCAATCGAAAACTCAAAACCATAACAAATAAGAGAATTACTTAATAATGAAAAGAATCCATATTTGTATGTCTATTGTACTAATATTAAAGAGATGATGATTTGTATAATATAGATATATTTTATTATAAAGTGTAATGTGTATAAATATATATATATATTTTTTTTTGTATGTACACTTGAAAGTTTAAGTAAAATTTTGTTTGTACAGTTAAATAAAATTAGTTTGGTAACTTTATTTATTATTCTTCCTTTTCTTAAATTTTTGTACTCATACATTTGTATGAGGTCAAACTCGTAAGCTGATTTCCTCCCTATGGGGGGAGGGAGGAACCGTGCTAATATGTATAAAATTAATTACACAGGTTTTAATAAAGTATGTATTGGAGAACTATCGCATTTGCTTAAAAAAAGGATAAAACAGGACTTGAAAAATTTAGATGATGAGGATAATAGAACCGCTCTAGTTTAATAATTCTATAAAATATAACCATGTATTCAGTTTCACAAATGTAGAAATTAAACAAAAAGGGGGAAAAAACAGACAAAGCATAAAACGAAAGAAAGTATTTGTTTTAACGAGAAAAGAAGAGCCACATGAATTCTCAGACACAGTCTACAGGCAGGTGGTTGTGTGAAATAAATATTTCTAATAGTGAAAGATGGCAGTTTTGTTGTATCGCTGTTCTATGATGAACAGTTTTACGTGTAATAGCGTTTTAGTTGCCTAAAACTATTCCAAGTTCTAAATTTTTAGTATTCCATACCCCGGAAATGGTCACAGCCCCCCCCCCAAATTATTTTCTATATATGCCCATGGTGTGTGTTTTCGCCTTGCTGCTTATATTCTGACAATTAATGATTTGTGCTCGGGTGTAAGCCAGGGAGCAGGAGGACGGCTGAACCGGCGGGTTTGAAGTGGAGCATGGGAATCTAAAAGGGAGTGGAGTTAATAAGTTAACCATGTCATCTATGGAGTCAGAGGAAAGAATGGAATCGTAAGGAAAGTTTTCTTAATCAGGTTTTAATTCTTCGAAGGAATCAATGTTAAAGGTAAAGATTTTGGATAAGATAGTGGGGATAGCCAGACCAAAGGTTATTTGAATAAGATCATGAGAAGAAAGGAAGAGCACTGGGTGTTGAGATGAGGCTAGGAGTTTGTCCTGAGAGTCCAGGATAAAGAGATCAAGCCAGGTATCAGAGGACTGGGTGTGATGGGTAGGAGAATAGGGAACCACAAAAAGATCAAGCGAAAAGAATAGTTCAGAAAGGTAGGTCTGTCATGGGAAGCGACAAGAAGATTCGTATTGAAGGCACCAGCGGAATAACAGGGGACTAACTGGTAAGGGAAGGTTTCAAAGGATTGGTCATATGGCACACGTGAAGGACGATATACAACGGAAATGAAGAGAAGTATTGAGGGCGGGGATATTTCGGCAAAAATATACTCAAGGTGAGGAAGATCAGATGGAGGTGAATGAAAAAGGAGTTTGGACTTTAAACTATCATGAACAAAGAGGCCGACACCTCCTCCTGTTCTGTGTTCTCTGTCATGACGTAGGTTTCCGAAATAGCTATGATATGATGAGAATTTTCATGAAAATAGAGGAGGAAATGATCGTAGTACAGAAAGGAAGGATTGGGCGTCAACATGACAAGATATCAGGATATTAGTCAAGACGGGGATTTCTATGAGCACTTTTGAAAGTTTCGTGCATTTTCTTAAATATTTCGAACCCGCTTGGGAAGTGGAAGGCAACCATTCAAAAGATTACTAACATTCCTACAAAAGTAGTCCTTGTTCAATTTTTGATAGAGATCTCAGTCGGTGCTTAAAGTTCTAAAATGTTAGTTTCGTTACGTCCGACGGTATTTTCTCTATATTTTCCTCAGTTTTTATTTGTTAAATGTTCTTTTTAAATTGCATTTAGAAGTGGAATTTATGTTTCAGGAAACATATTAGTAAATGAGAAACGTGTTTCTATCATTTGTTGTTTGTAATAGAACTTTCCAAGCAGATGTCGAGAAGCATTGACTAATTTTCGCTACGTTTATTTTGTGCATTTTAGCGCTTGAAATCTCAATTTTCTAAAAAATAATAACTGCCTCTATCCCAAGCTTTCTAAATAAATTTTGGGACTTTGGAACAGTTTAACGAGACAGTTTCGAAACTAGATGGATCCATCAGGTCTTTCTTATGTTTCAGCATTGAAATAAGTACAGATTATTTCCAAGAGTCAAGATAGGTTCAGAATTCAAAAATTCAATGGTAAAAATATGACAAAATGCTGAGAGAACAGTTGGATAAATTCTGTGACATCTGATAGCTAATGTTTATCGACAGACGTAAACTGAAGGAGAACGTTCTCAGCAACGATGTTTTTCAAATTTTGCACTATTACGTTATTGATGCACTAAACACGAATCCGTTAAAACAAATTGCTCTCTAATAGGAAAGAAGTTATTAAGCACTAAAGTTCACTGTTATTGATGTTAAAGTTGGCTTAAACAGTGTATTTGTAAAACTGCGCATGAGCAGACATTTAACATTGGAAAACAAAGAACTACCATTTGAAATGTTGATAAACTATTTATAACCTCCATAACATCGGAATTCTATCCATAACAGCGAGTTGGATTGACTAGAGTTTTGATATCTTCTTGAGCGAGCGGAAACGCATAGTACGTCTGCCCAAAAGTCGCCTTAGACGTTCTTCTTAATATGCATGTTTATTAATATGCTGTTTACGCCAACTTTTATAACCTCAATAACAGTGATCTTTTGTGCTTACTAACTTCTTTCCTAGTTGAGAGCAACTCTTTTAATGGATTCATGTTTAGTGCATCGGTACTTAGGTATTAGCGTCAAAGCAGGTTAAAGAGGCGGGTCTCGTTCAGAGATCTGGATCATGGATATCGCATTTCTATTGGTCAATCACTATCAGAGATATCATCATCTATTGTGTTTATAGTAGCCATCTTGTTCCCTTTGTCTTTTTAACGCAATTCATTTGTGCTTTATTTACCCACGCAATTGTTGTTTTTTTTTTGTTACGCGTTAAAACTCTAGTTAACCTAAATCGTTGATAATCCCGTCGCCATATTGGCGAAATCTGATTTGACTCCTTGATCCAGATCTCTGACACGGTGTAGATCCAGTTCTCTGAGACCCGGCTCTTTAACCTGCTTTGACGCTAATACGTAAGTACCGAAATACATATGTAGCCATAAATTTTGATAGATGAATGGGCTGTTTTGTTTGCGTTTGAATCAGTTTGCTTGACACTTTTTTTTAATGTTCCTCAATTTGAAATTGTGGCAAAACGATATTACTGGTTAGATATAGTTTTTGAGAAAATGCTACTTGAAGTATGGATTATTCTTTATGCGTTTTTGAATGGGGCTAACACACCAGGAACAAGCACCATAGCACAACGGAGTCGTATGCACGTAGTCACTGCTACGCAAGGAGCGTGACAGATACAGAGATAGTGAATGATAAACACAGACAGACTAAAATGTCGTTTGATCCATACATTTAGACAACCATAAATCTATGGTTTGATCCGGCTGCAGTGTTGTACAGAAGCCTAGACGGAGCTACTCCAGTGTTGCCACCAAATAAAACTAAGCAGTTAGGGGGGCGCCGCTTCAATTCTACATTCTAAGCTTTCCGCGTCACACAGAGAATTAACATTATTTAGAGCATTACTTTATCGCCAATCTCCAAAAACAGCTATTACGCTTTTGTACATTTATGTTAATTATTCATTAGTATCGGTAGACAGCTGGAATCTTCTAACTGAGAATAAATTACCAAGCTATCGCAACAACAGATAAGAAGAAATAGTACTGGTTCGGCTCAGAATTGGCCACACTATGTTAACATCTCATTACAGGACTTAACTGGATGATTTGATAAATCGCTTTTGTTGCGGAAGCTGACAAATAAAAATAAAAAATGAATAAATCAACTTACTTTCAAGATGCTGGTTCATTAGATCACAGGTTCGTAAACGCCTCGAAAGGGTGAAATTCCCGAAGGAATGAAACACATTTCTAATAATATTTATTAGAAGTACAAAGCATTTTCCACACACACGTGGTGTAAGGGAAGCAGAACAGCAAAAACAAACTAAACAAATTAGTTTGACCCAGATAAATATACATTACAAATTTCATTAATTTTGCGTACCTACGTGTGTGTTTTTGTGTATGTGTGTGTATATGTATATTTATATGTATAACATCCTGCTTTAATTTATTAGAGGACTTCCAAGTGCGTTCAGCTTGTTTTAATTCGTTAGAACTTTCAAGATGGCAACCAATATGGTAGTGGCAGAATCTTCATAAAGTTATTTATTGCGGTTTTATTTTCAGGGAACTGATAAGATGCTGCCAGTTTTACTCGTTTAACTTATTTTTTTCTTTATTGCAGAAGCTATAATTGTTTAATTATTTTTATACATATAAGTCTGTATCAGTTATAAATATTGACCCGACATATTGTTTCGGCCATTTCGAATACAACTGAGAACGGGGTCAAGTCCCTACAGGTTCCTGGAAACCTCTTACAAATATTAGTAGAGATTTCGAAAGTGGTTATTTTCACAGTAGGAAAGATTTCAAAAACATGAATAAACCATATATTTTTACACGTGTACTAAAGTAAATGAAATTCCACTTTTTACCTAAGTAATTTCTGTTCGAATAGCCAAACCGAAGGTACATCGCACAGTAGAATAAAAGTACATATATGCCAACTAATTTCGATAACATGTTATTTGTTTAACAACATTCAATGACTTCTGCGTTTAATGATCCTCGTCAGAATCGAAATGAGCTCTTTTGAAAATTCAAAATTATTGCGGACCTCTGCTTTCTGAATCACGACATAACGATCTCTGTGAATCGATGGCGCATGTCAGTAGTTGGGCAAGATGGCGGTTCGTGTTATTGTGAAGTGGGCCCTGTATTAAATCTTTCTGTTCAACAACTAAACAACATTAAACATGCCTCAAAAGGAGTTTTAGTGTGGCTGTGACATAGGAAATTTGTGTGTTTAGTGCGAGAAAAATTGTTTATATTTGTTACAGTCGAAATGCTTTTTCGGACACTTGTGTTCCCTTGGATGCTATAGTGGAGGTAAGCCATTATCTTCTGTATTGGAGCTTGTTTGATATTTTTCCATAGGGCAAACCGGTGCTTTTTTGGCGTTTATTTTCCCCTTAAGGTTTATTTGCAACAATTCCCGGCTTCTTTTAACTCCTTATCGCCGAAGAGCTGTTCAAAAAGAGCGTTCAGAGCGATTCTCAAAAGAGGATAGACAGTCCAAAATGGTGGCCGTCCAGATATCACTCTACTCTTTTTAGGATCAATTAAACCATTTCTTAGACGTTTTCCCCTGAAAGAATTCACGCTCGTCGAATTTTTTCTCAGTACTTTTAGAAATTAAGGAAAACGGGCTGTTTTGTTTGGGTTTGAATCAGTTAGCTTGACACTTTTTTTAATGTTCCTCCATTTGAAATTGTGGCAAAACGATATTACTGGTTAAATATATTTTGCAAAAAAGCTATGTGAAGGGCAGTTCTGATGTATCTCCTCATTAGTGATTCTTGCATAGGATTCAAATGCTCTTTAACAGTCTCCTGATGACAGTTCCTATTTTAAAAGTTGGTTTAAGCATTCTTTTTTCATCTGTCATCAGAACATTCAACTTAAAATTAAAGTTCTAACTGCATCCATTGGTGGAAAGTTTGTTTCTTATTTAACTTGAAGGACAATAGATAAGACAATTAAGTCACATTCATGTTTTCTTAAGTTTTTGGTCATTGTCGAATGTTAATATTTGACAACTTATTAGTTCCCAATGGAGATATTGTTTGATATCATTCCATTTTTATGGATGTCGCATTCTATGAGCTAGTGCTCTGTTTTCCTTTATTCATTGTTTATTTATTGTTACCCCTAGAATTTCACATAAATTTTATTAAAACAAAGATAATTTCATAAGCAAATCCAACCCTGTTTGTTTTTAGGTTGTGTTTCGAGTGTTTTACTGGTCTCTATAAAAAAAAATCTTTTCTCGAGATTTAAAACGATAACATTTTCTAATTGTTTGGATTTCAATGCTTGATGTTACTATACTCTTTTTATTTAAAAGTGGATTTAGGCTTTTATTATAAGTGAAGCATTGGCACGCTATCAAGGCTTCCCTTGTATGGTTAATTGCATTATTTAGGATGTTTATCTACGGAAATGTACCGCCTAATGATAAATTTTGGTTTCAAGACCTGTCTTGAAGAATTTATGATATTTTCGTATTCAAATCATCGCATAAACTTGTGCAATCAGTAACCTTAATTTCCTGTAAATTACAATACATCATCTTGTTACATTTGAATGATACAAAATCAATACATTTGAAAAATATCAGTAATCAGTAAGTATTTCATTCGTGACCCGTAAATAAAAACGTTGATTTTAGTTTCAAATGACCATATCACGTCTTTTAGTTAATCATTTACTATCCTAACACAATCAAGAAGGTTGTACGTATCTCCAACAATAACTGTAAAATACCATTTGGCGTATAATATGGCGTAAGGTTATCAACATGTTATGAATGACATGTTTCGATTTTGCAGAGCAGACATTACAGGCAGATAAAATAATGTTTATCAACAACTATCAGGCAAATCAGAAAACACCACTTATCATTCAAAATTGATCATAATATGGATTAAAAATATTTTGATTAAATTTGACAGTAAAGTAGATTAATTTGTCAAGAAGAGTTTTTCCTAACTATCTTGTGTCAGATCCCACTAAAGGTATTTTAAAACTCTTATGCATCCTCATTGACTTATAAATAAAGCCTTTATGGCACAGAACTACGAGCCTATTAGTAAGCAGTATAGGTACATAGCCTGGAGCTAGGATAGGGATGTATGCCCTCCTCCTTGTTGCCTTGATACCTCGGAACTACTAGCCTATTAAGGAGTAGTGAAGGTAGATAGCCTAGAGCTAGGATAGAGATGTATGTCCTCCTTCTTGTCTTGGTAGCACAGAACTACAAGCCTATTAGGGAGCAGTATAGGTAGATAGCCTGGAGCTAGGATAGGGATGTATGTCCTCCTCCTTGCCTTGATAGCTCAGAACTGCAAGCCTTATAGGGAAAAGTATAGGTAGATAGCCTGGAGCTAGGATACGGATGTATGTCCTCCTCCGTGCCTTGATAGCCCGGAACTACAAGCCTAACAGGGAGCAGTGAAGGTAGATAGCCTGGAGCTAGGATAGGGATGTATGTCCTCCTCCTTGCCTTGATAGCTGGGATCTACGAGCCTATTAAGGAGTGGTGAAGGTAGGTAGCCTGAAGCAAGGATAGGGATATCAGTCCTCCTTGCTTTGATACCTCGGAACTATGAGCCTAATAGGGAGCAGTATAGGTAGATAGCCTGGAGCTAGGATAGGGATATTTGTCCTCCTTGCCTTGATAGCTCGGAACTAACAGCCTTACAGGGAGTAGTGAAGGTAGATAGCCTGGAGCTAGGATAGGGATGTATGCCCTCCTCCTTGTTGCCTTGATACCTCGGAACTATGAGCCTTTTAGGAAGCAGTATAGGTAGATAGCCTGGAGCTAGGATAGGAATGTATGCCCTCCTCCCTGCCTTGATAGCTCGGAACTACGAGGCTAATAGGGAGCAGTATAGGTAGATAGCCTGAAGCTAGGATAGGGATGTATGCCCTCCTCCTTGTTGCCTAGATACCTCGGAACTACGAGCCTAATAGGGAGCAGTATAGGTAGATAGCCTGGAGCTAGTATAGGGATGTATGCCCTCCTCCTTGTCTTGGTAGCACAGAACTACGAGCCTATTAGGGAGCAGTGTAGGTAGATAGCCTGGAGCTAGGATAGGGATGTATGGCCTCCTCCTTGTCTTGGTAGCACAGAACTACGAGCCTATTAGGGAGCAGTATAGGTAGATAGGTTAGAGCTAGGATAGGGATGTATGTCCTCCTCCCTGCCTTGATAGCTCGGAACTACTAGCCTAACAGGGAGTAGTGAAGGTAGATAGCCTGGAGCTAGGTTAGGGATATTTGTCCTCCTTGCCTTGATAGCTCGGAACTAAGAGCCTTACAGGGAGTAGTGAAGGTAGATAGCCTGGAGCTAGGATAGGGATGTATGCCCTCCTCCTTGTCTTGGTAGCACAGAACTACGAGCCTATTAGGGAGCAGTGTAGGTAGATAGCCTGGAGCTAGGATAGGGATGTATGGCCTCCTCCTTGTCTTGGTAGCACAGAACTACGAGCCTATTAGGGAGCAGTATAGGTAGATAGGTTAGAGCTAGGATAGGGATGTATGTCCTCCTCCCTGCCTTGATAGCTCGGAACTACTAGCCTAACAGGGAGTAGTGAAGGTAGATAGCCTGGAGCTAGGTTAGGGATATTTGTCCTCCTTGCCTTGATAGCTCGGAACTAAGAGCCTTACAGGGAGTAGTGAAGGTAGATAGCCTGGAGCTAGGATAGGGATGTATGCCCTCCTCCTTGTTGCCTTGATACCTCGGAACTATGAGCCTTTTAGGAAGCAGTATAGGTAGATAGCCTGGAGCTAGGATAGGAATGTATGCCCTCCTCCCTGCCTTGATAGCTCGGAACTACGAGGCTAATAGGGAGCAGTATAGGTAGATAGCCTGGAGCTAGGATAGGGATGTATGCCCTCCTCCTTGTTGCCTAGATACCTCGGAACTACGAGCCTAATAGGGAGCAGTATAGGTCGATAGCCTGGAGCTAGGATAGGGATGTATGCCCTCCTCCTTGCGGCCTAGATACCTCGGAACTACGAGCCTAATAGGGAGCAGTATAGGTAGATAGCCTGGAGCTAGGATAGGGATGTATGCCCTCCTCCTTGTCTTGGTAGCACAGAACTACGAGCCTATTAGGGAGCAGTATAGGTAGATAGGTTAGAGCTAGGATAGGGATGTATGTCCTCCTCCCTGCCTCTATAGCTCGGAACTACTAGCCTAACAGGGAGTAGTGAAGGTAGATAGCCTAGAGCTAGGATAGGGATGTATGTCCTCCTCATTGCCTTGATAGCTGGGAACTACGAGCTTTGCAGGGGGCAGTATAGGTAGATAGCCTAGAGCAAGGATAGAGATGTATGTCCTCCTCCTTGCCTTGATAGCTCAGAACTGCAAGCCTTATAGGGAGCAGTATAGGTACATAGCCTAGAGCTAGGATAGGGATGTATGTCCTCCTCCTTGCCTTGATAGCTGGGATCTACGAGCCTATTAAGGAGTAGTGAAGGTAGGTAGCCTGAAGCTAGGATAGGGATATCAGTCCTCCTTGCCTTGATGCCTCTGAACTACGTGCCTAATAGGGAGCAGTATAGGTAGATAGCCTGGAGCTAGGATAGGGATATCTGTCCTCCTTGCCTTGATAGCTCGGAACTACGAGCCTTACAGGGAGTAGTGAAGGTAGATAGCCTGGAGCAAGGATAGGGATGTATGCCCTCCTCCTTAACTTGATAGCTCGGAACTACGAGCCTAATAGGGAGCAGTATAGGTAGATAGCCTGGAGCTAGGATAGGGATGTATACACTCCTCCTTGTTGCCTTGATACCTCGGAACTACGAGCCTAATAGGGAGCAGTATATGTGGATAGCCTGGAGATAGGATAGGGATGTATGCCCTCCTTGCCTTGATAGCTCGGAACTACGAGCCTAACAGGGAGTAGTGAAGGTAGATAGCCTGAAGCTGGGATAGGGATGTATGCCCTCCTCCTTGCCTTGATAGCTCAGAACTACGAGCCTAACAGGGACTAGTGCAGGTAGACAGCCTGGAACTAGGATAGGGATGTATGCCCTCCTCCTTGCCTTGATAGCTCGAAACTACGAGCCTAATAGGGAGCAGTATAGGAAGATAGCCTGGAGCTAGGATAGGGATATCAGTCCTCCTTGCCTTGATGCCTCTGAACTACGTGCCTAATAGGGAGCAGTATAGGTAGATAGCCTGAAGCTAGGATAGGGATATCTGTCCTCCTTGCCTTGATAGCTCGGAACTACGAGCCTTACAGGGAGTAGTGAAGGTAGATAGCCTGGAGCAAGGATAGGGATGTATGCCCTCCTCCTTAACTTGATAGCTCGGAACTACGAGCCTAATAGGGAGCAGTATAGGGAGATAGCCTGGAGCTAGGATAGGGATGTATACACTCCTCCTTGTTGCCTTGATACCTCGGAACTACGAGCCTAATAGGGAGCAGTATATGTGGATAGCCTGGAGATAGGATAGGGATGTATGCCCTCCTTGCCTTGATAGCTCGGAACTACGAGCCTAACAGGGAGTAGTGAAGGTAGATAGCCTGGAGCTGGGATAGGGATGTATGCCCTCCTCCTTGCCTTGATAGCTCAGAACTACGAGCCTAACAGGGACTAGTGCAGGTAGACAGCCTGGAACTAGGATAGGGATGTATGCCCTCCTCCTTGCCTTGATAGCTCGGAACTACGAGCCTAATAGGGAGCAGTATAGGAAGATAGCCTGGAGCTAGGATAGGGATGTCTGTCCTCCTTCTTGCCATGATGGCTCGGAACTACTAGCCTAACAGGGAGTAGTGAAGGTAGATAGCCTAGAGCTAGGATAGGGATGTATGTCCTCCTCGTTGCCTTGATAGCTGGGAACTACGAGCTTTGCAGGGGGCAGTATAGGTAGATAGCCTAGAGCTAGGATAGAGATGTATGTCCTCCTCCTTGCCATGATAGCTCAGAACTGCGAGCCTTATAGGGAGTAATGCAGGTAGATAGCCTGGAGCAAGGATAGGGATGTATGTCCTCTTCGTTGCCTTGATAGCTGGGAACTACGAGCTTTGCAGGGGGCAGTATAGGTAGATAGCCTAGAGCAAGTATAGAGATGTATGTCCTCCTCCTTGCCTTGATAGCTCAGAACTGCAAGCCTTATAGGGAGCAGTATAGGTACATAGCCTAGAGCTAGGATAGGGATGTATGTCCTCCTCCTTGCCTTGATAGCTGGGATCTACGAGCCTATTAAGGAGTAGTGAAGGTAGGTAGCCTGGAGCTAGGATAGGGATATCAGTCCTCCTTGCCTTGATGCCTCTGAACTACGTGCCTAATAGGGAGCAGTATAGGTAGATAGCCTGGAGCTAGGATAGGGATATCTGTCCTCCTTGCCTTGATAGCTCGGAACTACGAGCCTTACAGGGAGTAGTGAAGGTAGATAGCCTGGAGCAAGGATAGGGATGTATGCCCTCCTCCTTAACTTGATAGCTCGGAACTACAAGCCTAATAGGGAGCAGTATAGGTAGATAGCCTGGAGCTAGGATAGGGATGTATACACTCCTCCTTGTTGCCTTGATACCTCGGAACTACGAGCCTAATAGGGAGCAGTATATGTGGATAGCCTGGAGATAGGATAGGGATGTATGCCCTCCTTGCCTTGATAGCTCGGAACTACGAGCCTAACAGGGACTAGTGCAGGTAGACAGCCTGGAGCAAGGATAGGGATGTATGCCCTCCTCCTTGCCTTGATAGCTCAGAACTACGAGCCTAGCAGGGACTAGTGCAGGTAGACAGCCTGGAACTAGGATAGGGATGTATGCCCTCCTCCTTGCCTTGATAGCTCGGAACTACGAGCCTAATAGGGAGCAGTATAGGAAGATAGCCTGGAGCTAGGATAGGGATGTCTGTCCTCCTTCTTGCCATGATGGCTCGGAACTACTAGCCTAACAGGGAGTAGTGAAGGTAAATAGCCTAGAGCTAGGATAGGGATGTATGTCCTCCTCGTTGCCTTGATAGCTGGGAACTACGAGCTTTGCAGGGGGCAGTATAGGTAGATAGCCTAGAGCTAGGATAGAGATGTATGTCCTCCTCCTTGCCATGATAGCTCAGAACTGCGAGCCTTATAGGGAGTAATGCAGGTAGATAGCCTGAAGCAAGGATAGGGATGTATGTCCTCCTCCTTGTCATGATAGCACATAACTACAGGCCTAACAGGGAGTAGTGAAGGTAGATAGCCTGGAGCTAGGATAGGGATGTATGTCCTCCTCCTTGCCTTGATAGCTGGGATCTACGAGCCTATTAAGGAGTGGTGAAGGTAGGTAGCCTGAAGCAAGGATAGGGATGTATGCCCTCCTCCTTGTTGCCTTGATACCTCGGAACTACAAGCCTAATAGGGAGCAGTATATGTGGATAGCCTGGAGATAGGATAGGGATGTATGCCCTCCTCCTTGTTGCCTTGATACCTCGGAACTACGAGCCTAATAGGGAGCAGTATAGGTAGATAACCTGGAGCTAGGAGAGGGATGTATGTCCTCCTCCTTCCTTTGATAGCTCGGAACTACGAGCCTAACAGGGAGTAGTGAAGGTAGATAGCCTGGAGCTAGGATAGGGATGTATGCCCTCCTCCTTGCCTTGATACCTCGGAACTACGAGCCTAATAGGGAGCAGTATAGGTAGATAGCCTGGAGCTAGGATAGGGATTTATGCCCTCCTCCTTGTCTTGGTAGCACAGAACTACGAGCCTATTAGGGAGCAGTACAGGTAGATAGCTTAGAGCTAGGATAGGGATGTATGTCCTCCTCCTTGCCTTGATAGCTCGGAACTACGAGCCTAACAGGGAGTAGTGAAGGTAGATAGCCTAGAGCTAGGATAGGGATGTCTGTCCTCCTTCTTGCCATGATGGCTCGGAACTACGAGCCTAACAGGGTTTAGTGAAGGTAGATAGCCTGGAGCTAGGATAGGGATGTATGTCCTCCTCCTTGCCTTGGTAGCACTGAACTACGAGCCTATTAGGGAGCAGTATAGATAGACAGCCTGGAGCTAGGATAGGGATGTATGTCCTCCTCCTTGCCATGTTAGCTCGGAACTACGAGCCTAACAGGGAGTAGTGAACGTAGATAGCCTAGAGCTAGGATAGGGATGTATGTCCTCCTCCTTGTTGCCTTGATACCTCGGAACTACGAGCCTAATAGGGAGCAGTATATGTGGATAGCCTGGAGATAGGATAGGGATGTATGCCCTCCTCCTTGTTGCCTTGATACCTCGGATCTCTGAGCCTAATAGGGAGCAGTATAGGTAGATAAACTGGAGCTAGGAGAGGGATGTATGTACTCCTCCTTGCTTTGATAGCTTGGAATTACTAGCCTATTAGGGAGCAGTATAGGTAGATAGCCTGGCTTTGCTGGGAGTTGTGAAAGTAGGTAACGCTGGTGTTTGGTATGGTTTACATGTTTTAAGGATATTCAAATGTGAAGCACATTCACAATGAGGATTAAATACCATGTGTAATTATGGATTAATTATAATGTTGGTTAATGTGGTTTACATCCTAGAAAATAGTTTAAATCCTAGCTATGGTAGTTGAATATCATTGTGCCATATAACATATTATTCGTCTGTTTTCATAATTTCACTGGGTGTATGTATTCTATTTCACTGACGGAGTGTATGTATTCTATTTCACTGATTCTATTTTCCAGGGAAGCGGAGTGTAGAGCTATTCAAGCCATCTGTCATGGTGAGCTTCCCTTCCTTATGTATGTATATTTTTTATATAAGTTTCCAAAATATTTTTTTGTTTCTATAACAATTTTTTGTATTTTTTGGTTATGAAATCTGTTTTGTGATTATTCTAGGTTTAACTCAAGTACCGACTCCATAACATTTTCTTTGAGCCCTTAAATGTTATAGACTTTTAATTCTTCATTTCCTAATGTGAGCAAGGTCGAAGGAGGTTCAAATTCGTTTATGTTCTGGTGTATTCTGCACATGCAGTGACAACTTCATACATACCCTATTAAGGATCATGGTAGAGGGAAAACTTCAAATTAGGTAATTTTCTGGTGTATTCTGCAGGTGAAGTGACAACTTCATAACCTATTCAGGGGCAAGATAGAAGGAGAACTTTAAATGACGTCATTTTCTGGTGTATTCCACAGGTGCAGTGACGACTTTATACCCTATTCTGAGCAATAAGCAAATTTCAAACTGGTCATTTTCTGGCGTTTTCTTTAGGAGCAACAGTATTTCTCGTTACTTAATAACAGCGTGTTAAAAGGGAGATCTTCAAATTAGGTCATTTTCTGTAGGAGCCATAGTGTCTTGTTACCTAATTACAGCATGCCTACAGGAGGACCCTTAAATTAGGTAATTTTCTGGCATATTTTGTAGGAGCTATAGTGTCTCATTGCCTAATTACAGTTTGCCTAATGGAGGACTCTCAAATTAGGTAATATTCTGGTATATTCTGTCGGAGCAATAGTGCCTCATTACCTAGTTACAGCGTGTGTAAAGGACAAACCTTAAATTAGGCCACCTATTAGCATATTGTGTAGGACCAATAGGGTCTTGTTACCTAATTACTGTATGCTTAAAGAAGGAACGCCAAATTAGGTCATTTTATGTAGGAGCCATAGTGTCTTGTTACCTAATTAAAGCGTGCTTAAAGGAGGACTCTCAAATTTGGTAATTTTCTGGCATATTCTGTAGGAGAAATAGGGTCTCGTTACCTAATTACTGCATGCTTAAAGAAGGAACTTCAAATTAGGTAATTTTCTGGCATATTTTGTTGGATCAATAGTTTCTTGTAACCTAATTACAGTGTGCTTAAAGGAGGACCCTCAAATGAGATCATTTTCTGGCATATTCAGAAGATGCAGTAGCAATTTTCTTTCTTATTCAGAACTAGGTCGAAGAAGGAACTTCAAATTATGTCATTTTCTGCCATATTCTGCGCAAGCAATAAGGTCTCGTTTCCTAATTGCAGTGTGCTTAAGACTGGAGCCTGAAATTAGGTCATTTTCTGGCATATTCTGTAGGAGCATTATTATCTTGTTTCCTAATTACAACGTGCTGAAAGGAGCAGCCTCAAATTAGTTCATTTTCTGACTTATTGCCACATCCGAGTGCTCATGTGCTAGTAATGGGGTGAGTCATAAAAAATGACCGTTTATAGGTAAAAATCAGTTTATTTTTCTTCTACTTACAAGGTTTTTAATAATCAAAATATATATCATTGTGTTCTATGGTTAGTGGCCTTCTGGAAGCCAGCTGTTGAAATCCTTGATGGTACCACTCTTTGGGTTTAGAAGCGAAGAACTCACAAACGCCATTTTTAACTTCATTCAAGTTGTTGAATGTTTTCCCTTGAAGGAAATGAGCCATTGATATGAACAGGTGCTAGTCTGATGGAGCTAGGTCTGGACTATATGCCGGGTGATGAAAAAGCTTAATTCCATCCAATTCGGGTAGTTTTTTGCTTGTAAGGCGAGAGGTGTGTGGTCTGGCATTATCTTGTAGAAACAAGACTTGTTTTCTGTTGACTAAACCTTGATATTGCTGGACCAAAAAATTGTAAATTCTCAGCAGTTGTACTGAATATAACCTCTTAGAATTGCTTTTTGTAGGATCGGCTTCAATAGCAGTGCGCAGAGCGTTCTGGTTGACTACTGAAACACGCCCTGATACAGATTTCTTTTCAAGGCTCAAATCACCTTTATTAAATTTTTGGAACCAACCTCTTTATTGTCCTTTCATTCAAAGAGTCTTCATCCTCAAATTCAACCACTAAACGAATGCCTTCAGTTGCTGAAACCTTCCGTTTCCAAAAATAAAGCAAAATTATGACAATTCCGTACTGAAGTGCCATTGTGAACAAAGGGGTGCTATAGAAGAACTGAGCCCGGATAGAGGACATGCTGGTTACCAAATGATTCAGAAGGGATCAAACATGAACTTCTTATCACAATTCTTAGCTCCCGAATGTAAATAAGAGAGGAATTACGATGGGAAGTTCAAACACAAAGAAAACGGTCATTTTTTCTGACTCAACCCATTATTTTGAACTTCCTTTTCAAAATTCTTTTTAACTTTTTACAACTGCCTTACTTCTAAAATTTTAATACATCTGCATGCTGGGGTATAAACAGACATTGAGCTTTGAATGAATGGAAAGTCGCATACCGGAGTATCCAAGATACTGTAAACAATAAAACCTCGGGCTAGTAAAGGATCGACCAGTTAAGGCTAATAAGTCCTTAACTACTCATGTATATTTTATTTAACCTGAAAGTTTGTTTTCCTGAATTTTACTAGATTAATATGTTGTTGTGTTTAGACCTGAGATGGCAGTAGACGCGTGTGTCCGCCCTAGGGGAGGCTGCACTTGTACAGAGACTGTTATAACCTGCACAGGTGATCTTCAAGATCCTACGTTCCCCAGGAAATTTAGGTCGGTCATCAAGGAACTTAAAAGCATCGTATGCAAAGGTTTGTTGAGAAGTTTTGTTTAGTAATTCATTTGGTTTTGTTTTGGTATCCATATTTATGTACATTTTCTTAAAAACAATTTTTTTTATAAATTGAGTTATTATTTATATTTAGAGAGGATTGAGCCTGTGAATGCCTTAAGCAAGCTACACATGATCAGGCAGGCCTGTCAGTTCTAACTGAACAGTCCGCCTGAAGGCCGGTCGCCGGCTAGACTGACCAGACTCCAAACGTTAGACGAATCTGAAATATCTTTTGAGTCTCTATCATCATGGCCTCTACTACTGACAATGACGCATTAGCACTTCTCGGTTTGGTAGTTGCTTTCGATAGAAACAAATAACAAGAAGGATCAATTTCCTTCCATTTTTCTAGCAATTTCAAATATACTGCTTCTTTCTTGCCAAGGAATGCCATGAGCAATAGTTTTTTTTTATTTTACTTGCCATAGACCCGGCTCACTGTGATAAATCGTTTCTCTAAATAGGTGTTTTCTCTAAATAACTGTCCCCCCCCCTACACGCAGCCGTGCCGTACACATGTTCAGACTTGCTTTTGAGTTCGTCAGGCTGGCCGGATGATTGAACATATTTTTGATTTTTATCCGGCCACCTTAACAGTCTTAACTGACACACTGGCCTGAATATATACACGTTCAGGCGACTGTTCAAATCAAACAGACAGGCCTGTCTGACTGTTTGTAGCCTGCTTTAGTCCATACATATATACACACAGATTGAGGATAAGGTTTCTTCACAGAAGAGTTAATCGTATTTCAAGTAGTAGTTTCGATTGGTGATTCTATTTCTCATCTATTCTCAATGTGTGATTCTATTCTGATGGCGGATCTTTTGAACACACTTCCCTCCTACATGTTTCATTCAAAAATATTGCATGAGATGAGCCTACTGATGTGCTGACGTCTTCAGCATCCTCTGTAATAGTGACAGTTATCTTTATTACTCTAACATCTTCATTGGATGTTGCCTCCTTGGGCGGGTATTGCTCAAACTAGTCTCAACAAATGCCACAGCCAACATTTCAAGAGCCTTGGAAAAATCCATTTTATTATTTAAACAAAATTTAACATGGATTATTCGATCTATTATTTTTAACGAGATGCAAATAGTTGGGTTTCGGTTAAGAAAAACAATCATAGTCTTGGAAATAGAGTATCATTTATCCTTTTTGTAATTTTTCATATTCCCGTTCTGCATAAACTGTCTATACGTGTTTTAAGACATTATGTGCATGTCAAAAATATCCTTAAGTTCTGTAACGAATTACATTTTTGTACAGGTTCGGATGAGCGATTGCGAGTAAGGAAGATGGAGCCATGGAACTCTGTTCGAGTAACATTCTCGATCGGAGTCGAAGCGGCCGAGAGATTGAGAGTGCTCGCTGAAGCTGGTGGGGAAGTGCTTGCTAGGCTCGGCATACTCTCTGTGCAAATGCCGAATGGACAGGTGACATTATTTTAAAGTTGTTTTGACTAAGTTACCTTGAAATATCTTACCTGTATTTAAATCCCACCTTTCCCCTTTTCTCCTATCCTCTCAGGAAGACAATTTCTAGAAATCTACCAGCACTGTGATATTTTTTGGACCAAAATATTTATATATTTGATATAAGTTAAAAGTTTTATTTTATCTGTTTGTTTTGTTCTTATTTATTGATTTATGCTCTAATTTTCTTTTTTGTATGGAATGTTTTTTTATTTGTCTATACATGCATTTATCTGTAACTCTATTAACTATCAAATTTTTCGCTCATCATGAAGGCTTTGTGTCATCTTCCACATTGAGAAATCGAAATGCAATCCTCCTTAACCCTTTCTTTACTGTAGAAATCGAGGCCCGCTGTGCCCCTGGAACGAACGACTTGCCTAGCAGTCGAGAGCTGCCAAGCCCTCAGCACGAAGGACTTATACAGCAGTCCGAACCTTCTCTCTTGTTAACCAGCTCCCTACGGCTGCCTTTTCCAGGAGTTTGGCCTTAGGCTAATTAGGCAAGGGCTGAGGCAAGCTTTAGATATTTCTTTCACCGCTAGCTGTGGGGGGAATTAACTATTTGTGATGAGGGAGCTTGGGACTAGGGGTCAGGCTCGAAACAAGTAAAACCACCATTGTTAGATCCAACTCGATCCAAATTGAAAAGGAGAGATTTTTTTTTGTTTTAATAAAAAAGAGGTTATTTATTTATTAACCTTCATTGATTAGTAAAAAAATATTATATATTTTTCGTTTAAAAAATATAGACTATCAAAAACTTTATTGGAGTATATAATTACATATTTCAACATAAATATTTAGAGCTAAAAAGAAAACTTAAATAAATAATAAAATAAAGTTTTCCTACAATTTGAATTTTTAAGATAGGATATTATAGGAAAGTGTTCACACTCGTAGAGAGGAGGGCAAGAATATCTTTGTAACTATGCCTTGCCAGATAGACAGATTGCCGTACAACAGGGTCGGCCAGTCCTTAGTACTCACCATAAACTAAGGGTTAAAGGCCTTTTGTTGTAAGTGTTTGATAGATTTCTTCCCAAACCACAAACAAAACCATATCGCGCTGGCGACAGCAAACACTTCATGGCTCTGACACACAATTGAATAAAAGGCTTTGCGCAAAGACACGTCCCACTGCTGCTACTGCTCGGAGCAAACTGAGACCAAACGTGCTCGGAAGGATAGATACTCCACCACATTTTTTGACCAATTCGAGTATGCTGCAAGAACTAGTTGTGTCGCAATGCAGTCCTGCACATTAATTTCAAAATGAACCCTGTAGACAGAGGGAAAGGAATTACTGATTGCCTTGGCAATTTTTACAGATTTTCTCTGTTGATGATATTTAGTTTTCCAGGTAATATTAAGAATGGCTTGATTGTTGGCTTCAGATAAGAAAGAACTAGATTTCAAAAGGAAACCTAGATCCCTAGACCTTCTTGGGATGAAGAGTATTGATCTATTTACGAGGAGGAGGGAGGTACTGGAGGGTGACTGTAGCTTGTTAAAATGAATTGTTTAGTTCAATCTACTTGAACAGGCTACATAATACAGTGAATTATAATATATAGTTTTCAATTTTGTAGGCTGTACTGATAGATAATGGAGGTAAAAAGGGAATGGGGCGTGTCCTATATTCTCCTGGAGTACCCCATCGGGAAAGGATCCCTCTTTTATAACCTCATCACAGGGAAGTTTTCACTCCAGTTTGGCTTGTTTAAATTGTTTTCAGCCTTAGCTTTGGCTAAGTATTGATAAACATTAAACACTATCTCCCTTGCCTCTCAAACCCTTCCCTACACAAGACATGATCAATTTTTAGTGTTTTACATAAGGCAGAACTGTAGAGAATATTTCCCTCTCGAATGTAAACGCTCAAAAACTATTCAATAAACATTCCATTTCAAGAACGACTTTCTTCTAAAGTTTATCTCCTTGTATTTAATTCAATTTGCAACAATTTAAGAATGATAATTTGTTTTGTCTGTTTCAGGTGATCTCAGTGAGAGCGAACAATCCATCTACGCCTCCGAACGTTGTTGCACCAGCAGCAAGTTCGATACCTCCTCTTGTCCCTTCGGGAAGTTCGACTCAGCCTCAAGCCACTAGATTCCCTTTCAACTCGATGGCTCAGGCGTCAGCCATCGTGTCCCGGGAGGCTAAGGTAATATTAATATCACATTGTAAGTAGTAACCAGTCATCATTCGAAACCGAACAGAAACAAGTGCAAAATAAAATAATTTTCTTCATAATTTGAATGACCTCTCTCAAGCTGTTTACATTATTCCATCTTTGCCAATGGCCATAGCCACGTTGAATGTGCTGGTTCCGGATCACCGAAATTAAGAAATGTAGGGTGTGGTCAGTACCTGAATGGGTTACCAACCACGCATTTATAAAAGGTTGGCAACCCGTACATAGACCAGTGTTAATAGCTCAATTGTTGATACACCATTAAAAAAAAAAAATTATTCCATCTATAACAAATATATTTTTTAAACTATACATTTTGGCAAAGATTCAAGGTTTTTGCTAACAGCTTCAGAATTATACAAACCATTTTTACCTACATTATGCCTTCCATAATAATTTAGATAATATGTGTTGTTATTGTTAACAAAAATAAAAATAAAACATGCACAACAGATCAAAAACTAATTTTCGGTTTTGATACTTAGAGCAGGCTGTAGTCTTTTTTGAAACTCGAAAAGTAGTTGGCCCCACTGTGCAGGGCCAGGAATTTTCCTATCTCATGGCTCGTTAGGAAAATTCCTCGCTGCACCCTGGATGTCGGCACTAATGGCCTAGATGTCAAGGCACCGTAAAAAACAAAAAAAAATTTGTCCAACACAAAAATAATTACTACGAAATTCTAATCATTAGGTGAGGTCAATTGCTTTAAATTTATTATTGTAATGTCTTTATAAAGTAATTGAATTTAATTTTTTCTTCAAACGTTCTTCAATCCAAAACTAGGTGGGCAAAAATAGTTTAGGAAATGTTTATTAAGTTTTACTGAAGCGTAGATCACGTTGATAATAAATTTTTCTGAAAGCCTCAAAAACAAAAGTGTGTTTTGCTCCATTCTTATTAACATTTTAGGCATTTAAAGGTACTTTTTGGAAAGTAAATTTAATCCTCTACAACGTTTATATCAACTACTTTTTTTTTTTATTATTTTTTTTTTTTTTTACGGCGCATCTACATCTAGGTCATTAGCGCCCTATATCAACTATTTTTTTCATTACGGGCATACTTTCTACGTTATTGGCAGAAAAGTGACAAAAAACAAGGGTTTTATCGGTTTTTGGCAATTTGTTACTCATTGGTGCGCTTTAGCGAAAAAATGACAGATATAAAATCGACATAAAATTCAATTCTCTACAATAATCCGTCAAAAAAACCCCTTTCCATTGGAGATTCCAGAGTTAGGGTCTCTGGAGAAGAACTGGAGAAAGTTGAGGGGTCGTGCATTAGGTCCAACGAAAGTTCATTCGACCACGTTAAGACCTACCTAGTTTCGTTTTTAAATTACAAAAATTGTAGGAAAAAGGGGGGTGTCAATCGAGTTTTCAACACATATTAAGACAAAATTATTCCAAATGTCCGTCCTCTGTTGTCTATTAAAAGAGGCATTGTGTGTATTTCAGGTGTGTGTGAACCCTTCTTCCACGCACTACCCTCCACCACCTTATCCCGAAGTAAGGCCTGAACCTCCGCAGACGAGCCCACTTCTCGTCAACCTTCTACAAACGGACCAGGTATTAATCATTTTATTTTCATTTTAACACAATTTTTACTTTGTTGTGGGAGAAATAAGTGTCTCCTCTGGCTAAAAAATTTATCTTAAATCAGTCCAATATTAGGGTCTTTCTTTAGTAGATGTTATAGGGAGACACACAAAAAACTATGATTTAAACAAAATATTGTTTATTCTTGTCAAAAATTATATAGCTACAAAGAGGCATTTTCCTGAACTCAATGAACATTTTCAAGAAATGTTATGCTTTTCTATTGGCAGTAGATTCAAAGCAGGAAATGATATGATATTTTTATATAGCCACACGTTGGTTTCATCAAAATGAAGTGATATAATCATAATATAATTAATAAATAAAGACAAAAATATGAGACTATTGTAACTAACTATGTTGCCATGTTGAGTTTGTATTGTTGTTGCAGAACGGAAGCGCAGGCTGTGCATCGACTAGCAACAATAGAACAGGAGTAGTACGAGCTGGTTATCCTACACCTAATCGAGCTCCCCCTCCTCCACCTCCTTACACTAGGCCGATACCATCGCCTCCTATATCTAGGTTACCATTAGTACCTCCTTTACACCACCAGCAGCAGCACCAGCAGCAACCGCCTCCTCCGCTTCATCATCAGGTAACAGCTGTTTTTCATTCTCTCGTGTCTTACTCCAATTTTCAAGATCACTCTCAAACCTCGGTATGATTTCTATTTCGGTCTAATTATTGTAAGTATTCAAGGCCAGAGTTGGGCATAATCATAAGATTACGATTATAATCACAGGCTTTCAAGATGTAATTTAGATTATAATCACAGGCTTTCAAGATGTGATTTAGATTATAATCACAGGCTTTCAAGATGTGATTAAGATTATAATCACAGGCTTTCAAGATGTGATTAAGATTATAATACAGGCTTTCAAGATGTGATTAAAATTATAATCACATGCTTTTAAGATGTGATTAAGATTATAATCACAGACCCTGGATTATGATTATAATCGTAATTACAAGAGTGATTACGGTTTCACTTGTAATCACGTCTTTGGTTATAATTACACTCGTAATCACAACATTTTTCTGTAATTACGACTGTAATCACTGCTATTTCTGTGATTATGCCTGTATTTACAACTATTTTTCTGCGATTACAACTGTATTCACTTTTTTTTTTCCTGCAATCACAACTGTAATTTTAAACTTTCTGTAATTACGACTGAAAAGTCTCAAACACAACACACATCTGAGCAGGATAATTGGGAAACTATTCGCATGAAGATAATGAGACTCATAGGTACGAAGAGTCGAGACTTTTTCATCCATTGGTATTACGGTAATTACCTAATTTATGAAAATAAAAGTCATTAGGATTGCAGAAAAAGTTGGAATTATGTTTGTAATAAAGAGCAATAAAAATAATTAATAAGCAATTGATTCTGAGGATAAATAAAGATGGAAGACACCCTTCAAAATCCCATTTTCTGAAATACCTTTTCATAATGATGACATCCGTGATCACTGTGATTCAAAATCACATAAGCCGTCATATAACTTTATATAGAGGATATTTAGTAAAGGTGGTAAAGACATCTCGCATTCTGCTCTATATTCTTATCAGTATCCTATTTCTATTGTGTGTTTCCAGGAGCCATCTCCCTGCTCGAGTAGTAGCGAGCCACCAACTGTACCTCCTCCGAGCGGGAAGTCAGTACAATATCTTATCAATCCTTTGACTGGAGTCCTTGAACCTATGTCTTCTGAATCTGAATCCGAACCAGAAGGACCATCGATAGACTCCTCTCTCCCGATGTCGCTAAGGTCTCCGAGCCCTCCTTTAGTCCCACAAAGGCATCCGCTACCTGTTCCAACCTCTCAGGTTTGTATATTTCCTTTTTAATGTATAGTTCTTTATAACTGCCTTATAAATCAACCAATTTATATACTGTACAAAAGATTTATTTTTTTATTCATGGTATATAATTGTATAACTTCTGAACGACACCATCATCATCTATGAAAAAATAAATGTCCGATTTCAAGGGCGAATCCAGAGTCTGAAACTCACATAATAGCATTTTGTTACTCATAAATCATACGTAAAAATTATAGTTATAACACTGAATTTCAATTGCATTCTTTTTCAATGAGGTTTATGAATCAGCATTCCATAGAGTAAACACTAGCCCTTCCAATCCTGAACAGTCCAGGCAATGAATGCTTAAAAACAGCTATAGGTGGAAATTTTTGGAACATAATTTTGGACTTCGTAACTTTGTTTGGGCTGGGTAGGAGGTGAACATATCAAAAGTCCTCGCCCATAGCCTTTGTGCCGGGGGGAGGGGGGGGGGGGTTTAGAAGGTCCCATTTTTCGGGTTTTCACTTATATCTCGGAAACCCTACGTCCTAGCGACATGACCATTCTATAACAAATGAAAGCTGATTAAATATACTACAAGTTCAACTCAATAAAGTTTTTCGAGATATCTTTAGTTTTCGAAATATCCGCTCTTGAAAGTTGTCATTTTGGGGAAAAAAACTTTTGCCGCATATTTTTCCCCGTTTTGACCGGATAACTCTTCAACGACGAAGCCAAAAAATAAATAACGGTTATAGGGTTGTAGAGTATTGCATTCCCTTCAACAATATATATTACTTTGCTATTTTATGTATTTTCCTTCATACGTAAGAACAGTTTCAGTGTTCATTGTGAAATCAGAAATTTAGCGACTAATAGTCCAGGAAACTAAGAGTTATAGATGGAAATGTTTGGAACATAATTTTTAACTTCATAACTTTGTTTCGGCTAGTTATGAGGTCAACATATCAAAAGTCCTCGGCCGTAGCCTTTGTGCCGTAAAGTTTTTCGAGATATCTTTAGTTTTCGAAATATCCGCTCTTGAATGTCTGTCATTTTGGGGAAAAAACACTTTTCACTCTTTTTGACCGGATAACTCTTTAACGATAAACCCAAAAAATAAATGCCGTTTATAGGGTTGTAAAGCATTAAATTCTCTTCGAGAATATATATAACTTTACTATTTTATATATTTTTCTTCAAACGTGAAAACAGTTTTAGTGTTCATCGTGATATCTGGCGACAACTGTTGACCAATGAACCTTTCAATTTCTCACCATTTCTAGTCAATGTATTGTCCAAAATATATTCCAAAATATATATATTATGTAAATATAGTGAGTACTGGACGTGTAAATAGCACAACATATATAATTTTGGTCCCACTGACCGGTTATTCACACTCAATTAGATAAGATCTTGTCCATTATATTGGCAATGGTTTTGCTAAGACCATGTGAGTGCGTTTATAACGTTTGAAAGAAAATAAGTAAAATAGTAAAGTAATATATATTATTGAAGTGAATGGAATGCTCTACAACCCTATAACAGACATTCACTTTTTGGGTTCATCGTTGAAGAGATATCCGGTCGAGAATAGAGAAAAGTGGGTTTTTCCCCAAAATGACAGACATTCAAGAAACTAAAGATATCTCCAAAAACTTTATTGAATAGAACTTGTAGGAAATTTAATCAGCTTTCATCTGTTATAGAATGGTCATGTCGCTAAGACGTAGGGTTTCCGAGATATAAGTGAAAACCCGAAAAATGGGACCTTCTAAACCCCCCTCCCTCCTGGCACAAAGGCTACTGGTGAGGACTTTTGATATGTTGACCTCATAACTAGCCGAAACAAAGTTATGAAGTTAAAAATTGTGTTCCAAACATTTCCATCTATAACTCTTAGTTTCCTGGACTATTAGTCGCTAAATTTCTGATTTCACGATGAACACTGAAATTATTTTTACGATTGAAGGAAAATACATAAAATAGCAATGTAATATATATTATTGAAGGGAATGCAATACTCTACAACTCTATAACCGTTATTTATTACTTTGGTTTATCGTTGAAGAGTAATCTGGTCAAAACAAGGAAAAAATATGCGGCAAAAGTGTTTTTCCCCAAAATGACAGACTCAAGAGCGGATATTTCGATAACTAAAGATATCTCGAAAAACTTTATTGAATAGAACTTGTAGGAAATTTAATCAGCTTTCATTTGTTATAAAATAGTCATGTCGCTAGTGTAGTATCCTGTAATGGTAATAACCATATGTTTTGTTGCTTAGCAACCAAGGGTTAATTGTAGCTAAAAATAAAGGACAATCAGTCTAGTGTTTCATTTCAATGAGTATACATTAATTTAAGTAAACACTACATTTTGGCGCAGTCGGCAGTTACCGAATTGTTTTTCCTTACAATTGGAGGTCGGTGGTCCAACTGGCTGGGTTGTGAAGGCTCTTGAAAATATTCCAAGCCTAGTTTAGTACTGTGAATGTAAAAATCATCTTTGGTAAGTCTATCTATTTTTTCCCCCAATATGGAGGCTGCTGTAAAACCGGGGCCATTCGATCCTCATCTGGATGAAAATGCAGCGAGTCGCTGGTCATCTTGGTTGAGCGAATTCGAAATTTTCTTAGTGGCGGCTGATGTTACAGTGGATGTACGGAAACGCGCACTAATGTAAAATTGTGCGGGTCGTGAAGTTCAGGAAATATTTCGAAATTTGCAAGATGTAGGCCTTTCTTACGAGGAGGCGAAGGAAAAGTTGACTAATCATTTTGCCCCCAGAAAGAATGTTTTATACGAAATTTACAAATTCCGGAAAACCCAACAACAACCGTCTGAGTCAATTATGGAATTTTATATTCGCTTAAGGAAAATGGCGGCAACTTGTGATTTTGCGGAAAGGATTTTGAGGAAATTAAAGTCCAAATTTTACTCGGTACACCATCTGATAATTTGAGGAAAGAAATGTTGAAAAAAGAGAATATGTCACTTCAAAATGCTTTGGATTTTGGTAAAACGGAAGAAATTGTGAAAACTCAAATTTCTTCGTTTTCCGGGTCTAATTCTGATTTGGTGCAAAATGTCACTCGTTCTTGCTTCAATTGTGGTGGTTCTTGGCCACACAAAAGAGGGCAACATTGCCCAGCAAGGGGTAATCTTTCCAAGGCCTGCGATAAATATAATCACTTGCCGTACACGAAAAACTGTTCGTTATCTTCGAAGAAGAAATCGGAAAGGGTTAATAAACAAAAAAATCGTTCAATCAATCAGACTGTAGATAAAAATTCTGAATCATCTTCCAGTGATTCTAATGCTGAATTGTCCTTCAATTTGTTAAATATGGCCAAAAGTAGAGGCATTCCAACAAAGAGATTGAACATTTGTGGAAAGTTTATTGACTTTATAGTAGACACTGGGTGTTCAGTGAACATAATTAATCGAAAAAGTTATGAATCTTTAATTGATCCACCTCCATTGAAACGTACTCGCTGTTCTCTCAAAGCTTATCAGGGCCGGGCCGTGAAGGTGCTCGGTGAATTTAGATGTAATTTTGTCGTCAAACGTTGCACTGTGAGAGCTAAAGTGGTTGTCGTAGAGGAAGGGGACTCGCTATTAGGCTGTGATACTGCCAGAGATCTGCGGATTGTGTCACTGGCACTTAGAATAGCCGACAGGAAGGATTTGATCAAGAAACAATTTCCAATGATTTTTGATGGGATTGGCAAATTAAAAAATGTTTGCGTTAAATTGCACGTAAATCCTGATGTTGAACCGTCCGCTATCATGTATCGTCGTACTCCTTTCCACCTCAGGGAGAAATTAGAAGAAGAGATTGATAAATTGATAAAACTTGACATCATTGAGAAAGCTGATGGACCAACATCTTGGGTTTCATCAGTTATAGTTGTACCTAAAAAGGATGGGAGCGTGAGAGTTTGTGTTGACATGAGGAAACCAAACAAAGCGATTCAAAGAGAACGCTACCCCAATCCTACGTTTTCAGAAATTGCGGCACTAATTAATGGGTCTACTGTCTTTTCAAAATTGTACTTAAACAAGGGTTTCCATCAACTTGAATTGCATCCTGATTCACGCTCCGTCACTACATTTGCTACCCACTTGGGTTTGTTCAGATACAAAAGACTAAGTTTTGGCATTAACTCAGCGCCTGAAATTTTCAACGCTGTTATACAAAAAACTATAGCTGACATCCCGGGCTGTGTAAATGTTAGTGATGATATATTAATTTTTGGCCAGTCAGAAGATAAACACGATCGTACTCTGAAAGCTGTTTTGAAAAGGTTGCAGGACGCAGGCCTTACATTAAATGAGGAGAAATGTCTTTTGAAGCAGGACACAGTGCCTTACTTGGGCTTCGTGCTTTCACGTGAAGGAATTTTTGTGGACCCTAAGAAGAAAAAAGCCATTCTTAAATTGAAACCACCAACTGATGTTCACGGCATTAAAAGTTTCTTGGGTATGGTAAATTTCCTTACTAGACTTATACCAAATTTAGCTAATCTGACAAAACCTCTTCGAAATTTGGAAAAGACGGACGATTTAAGTGGAAATGGGGAGAAAAGGAACAGTCCTGTTTTGAGCTTATAAAAAAAGAAGTTAGTAATGCCATTTCTATCAAGTATTTTGATGAAAGGAAAATCCTACATTTATACACAAATGCTGGACCCGAGGGTCTTGGAGCCATCTTAGCACAATCTGGTAATAAGAAGCCTGCAATAATAGCTTGCGCGAGTGTCAGTTTATCGGACGTACAAAAACGATACAGTCAAATTGAGAGGGAAATGTTGGGAGTATCTTGGGCAACTCAATATTTCCATGAATACTTAGCAGGGTCTCGGTTCGTCATTCACACTGATCATAAGCCATTAGTGTTGCTACTGACCAAATCGGGGCACAAGACCTCGCCCCGTCTGGAAAGGCTTATTTTCAAGTTAATGGGCTATGAATTCACAGTATCCCACATTTCTGGAAAAGATAACCCTTCTGACTATATGTCCCGTCACCCTTTCAAGAAGAGTCACATCAAGTGAAGAAGACTACATCAATCTTGTGACCACTGCACACTTGCCATCTAGAATATCCCCGAAGGAAATTGCAAGTGAAACTCTCAGTGACCCCATTTTGAGAAAGGTTATTGATGCTGATCGCACCGGAAACTGGTCAGATTCAATTTTGACTCAATACCGCCCAATCAAGGATGAGATCGCAGTAACAAACGATAACATTGTGGTGCGAGGATCCCCTTTAGTAATTCCTCAAAATTTGCAACAAGGGGTCGTTAGACTTGCCCATCGTGGTCATCAAGGGATCACCAAATCAAAGGAGTTGTTGAGAAGCAAAGTTTGGTTCCCCAAGATGAATTCACTGGTCGAAGAACTTGTCTCAAAATGCATCCCGTGTTGTGCCAACAATCACACTAAGAAAAGAGATCCAATTTGGCTCCAGCCGATGCCATTGGGCCCTTGGGAGTCTCTTTCGGTGGATTTTTCAGGACCTTGGCCAAACGGGCGTTACGTTTGTGTAATCTTGGACGATTTCAGCAAGTTTCCGATCGTTGAAACTCTGAGTTCACTGAAAACTGATGTAGTGACTAAACTCTTATTCAAAACGTTTTCACTATTCGGATTACCAAACACTATCAAGACTGACAACGGGTTGCCCTTCAACAGCATAGAATTCGAAAGATTTTGCATCCATCTTGGAATAAAACACCACCGAGTTACAAGCCATTGACCTGAAGCTAATGGCAGGGGCCGAACACTTCATGTTCAATTTAAATAAAACCATTCGATCAGCCAAAATCGAGGGTCGTAATTGGGAAGAGGCCTTACCCGAATATTTGCTGCAGTATCGGGATACACCATAGCAGCATAGCTCTACTCGCATCGCTCCCGCCAAAGCTCTTCTGAGGAATAACTTCAGGTCTTATCTTCCAGGCATTCCAGACAACATTTTAGACGATGAAATCGATGAAAAATTAATCAAAAATGAAGAGACTAATCGCCAGAAAATGAAAGAGTATGCAGACCAGAGAAGACATGTCAGAGAGCATAGACTCGAAGAGGGGGATACGGTATTGGTCAGACAGGTAAAACGGAACAAGTATTCAACACCTTATGACCCTTCCCCCTATCAGGTGAAGGATGTCAGCGGAACGAAGATTACTGCAAGCCGAGATGGATCCGAGGTAACTCGCAATTCGTCATTCTTTCAAAAGATTCAGCCAGAAGAATCTTTAACAGAGAACAACCAGGAAGAGCAGTCTAATGAAGAATTGAGTGGACCAGAGCTTTCGCAAGAGAGAAGTACTAGAAGCGGAAGAATAGTGAAAACACCGGTCAAGTTCAAAGACTATGATTTATACAAATAATTTTGTAAGGGGGGAAAGATGTAGTATCCTGTAATGGTTATAACCATATGTTTTGTTGCTTAGCAACCAAGGGTTAATTGTAGCTAAAAATAAAGGACAATCAGTCTAGTGTTTCATTTCAATGAGTATACATTAATTTAAGTAAACACTACAGCTAGGATGCAAGGTTTCCCAGATATAAGTGAAAACCCGAAAAAGGGGACCTTCTAAACCCCCCTCCCCCTCGGCACAAAGGCTACGGGCGAGGACTTTTGATATGTTCACCTCCTATCCAGCCCAAACAAAGTTATGAAGTCAAAAATTCTGTTCCTAAAATTTCCATCTATAACTGTTCGTTGACTGGACTGGAAGCACTTCTAGAACTTTGACTTCGATTTCCCAACATCCGGAGTACATGATTCGCCCTTTCTCTTCCAAGGTCCTGATATCCGACGGGAGTGTACTATATGCGTTGTTGATTAGGGATGATTATGATCTTTAAAATGTCTGCACTTTGTAAAAGTCAGGGAAGGTCCGGTGCGCCCCAGTGTCATGAAACCTTACTATACAGTACTTTGTAAAAACTTTTGTCATTCCAATCCTTCTTTTCTAATTAAGAAAAAAGTGAAAGAAGAGTTGTATAAGTAGATTATATGCTTTTTCTAGCTACCAATACCAACGAAAGAAGAGGAGGATAAATCTAAGAAGGAAGAAGAAGCACCCGTTCCTGTAACACCGCCAATACCTGTTTCAACACCAGCACCAACTTCTGTCCGAGAAGACATAGAACCTTCAGAGGACGAACGACCAAAAGGAGAGGAGAAAATTAAACTAAGGTATTTATTTTATCTATTAACCAAATTTTGGATTGTTCTGTAGTAAACCGCTTAAAGACCTCCCCCAAGATATCTTGGGTATAGATGTTGTTTCCATTTTCCCATGAACGAGTTAACTCAGGCGCTAAAGATTTTATGGAAAATGAATACCATTGCCCGTAAATGTATTTAATTTATGGTAACTACTGTTACCTAGGCTACAGTATTAGTTTTGCCTCGATTTTTTTTTTTTTTTTTTCTGCTTCATAAAGTCTTGAGTTAACTCAGGTAATGTCATGAATCATAATAAATATCCTGTTTTTCTGGTTAAAAATGTGACAAGCTCTGTGTAGCATAGTTTAAATATCCATCCTCTGTACTATTCACTCATGGCAAACACGTCCAAGTACGTCCTGAATGTATCAGGGTGTCAACGATTTAAATCAGCGATTTAAATCATGAATAAAATCATTTGATTTTTTTAAAAAAATCATTGATTTAAATCAATGATTTCATAAAAAAAAGACATTGATTTAAACCAATTGATTTTATTAAAACCATTATTATTATATATATATTTTTTAACTTTAGTTTACTTTTTAACTTAAATCTAATTAGGGTAAATGACCCAATAGTTGACACTTTAAGGAAGGGTTATTTTAATTAAAATAATTCTTCGCTTAGTTCTTGAAGATAATAAATTTTGAATATCTCAAATTATTCGTCAGCTCATTCTCTATGAAATTCACATAAACCAATTTTAGATACATTAAGTATTTAAAGGAAAATAAATCAATAAAGGCTGTCTTACTTTGGTCCTAATGTTGACACGTCTGCAGTAGGTCGGTGCCTAAGTTTGATTTTTCTGTTCCTAAGGATGACAGTGAGGGAAAATGAAAATAATACAACTTTATTCTCTAAACAGACAACCAAATTGGATTGAAAACAACAGGAACAATGAAAAATGTAATGAATTCGAAAGAGATCCTTTTCGAAAAACAAACAATTAGGTACAACAATTATTTTTAACTGAAAATCATAACTAGGAAGAATAACCATATGCCTCCGAATTTTTCCATGTAGAGTCAGTGGTTCTTGAAATTAATGTATTTTATCCAAATACTAGAGGATTGGTAAGTTTACAAGTAATTTGGCTAGGAGATTTTTTTTTTTTTTAAAGCCTGCCAATCTTAGGGTAACGCCATCGAATAAACCATTTTCATTTTCGGAATCTTTGCGACTTGGAATCGGCTTTACGATGTATCGCGGCATTGCATATAGGGGATTCCCGATGCCTGGAATGGGCAAGGACCGCTCCAGCGGCTGACCCTGTATTTATGGATATAAATCAATAAATAATAAGTAGGAACTCTGTTATTTTTAATGAAAAGAACAAAAGTATAGAACAAAATAACTACAACTGTTTAACATATAGAAAAATAAAGCATAAATAAAAATTAGGAATTCATTATAAGGGGAAAAAGTTAAAAATTTCTACAGATGAACATTATTTTGGAAGATTGTTTGCTACAACTTGAATTTTGAAATTTTCAAAAATGTTGCCGGTCTGATCTGAGTATACTTTTGAAGCGTCTGAATTATCTTTCAACATCTACTAAAGTCACTGGTGTGTATTTGAAGGCTTCAATCAACTGCTCGGAAGAGTGGGATTCAACTAAACTGTTAATCATTTTGCCACTATGGATATCCCCAATAATGTGGATATTTTTCCATTCAGGGGTTTATTCTAGACTGTCTTTTCACTTTATTTTTAATTTATTCCCAGTATCTCCTTCTAAAACCTGGATTTTCTCTATTACTCTCGTTTGATTCTAATGCTATCCACTAACAACATGCCTTTTGTAGCTAGTATTGACATAGTACATATACAGCCACCGTCTTGAAATTAGAAAAGACACAGTCACCTAGACTCAATGGGTAAAGTTTTATTTCCTTTCTCGGTTTTACTTTATTTCTTCAATTACAAAATAAAAAGAATGTTAAAATATGAAGCAAACATATATATTTGTGGCAGAATATGTAAAAATATGGAGTTTTGACAAAAAATGTAAAATAAAAAACTGTTTAAATACTTTAAAATCACTTAAAACGTGCAGAATTATATCAATACTTACGATTTACGAATCAGAAAAAAATATGTAAATATAATAACATCCGTTCCCTAGTGATTAATATTTCTGTAAAGCTTCATTTCTAAAATCTTTGTTTTAAAATTTGAAAATTAAGTCATATAGGGGTCCAAATTGTCCTATATTTTGAGACCAGAGTTTCTGTACATTTAAATTTAATGTCTTTAATCACCGAAAGTTAATGATTTTCGTCGATTTAAGTAAAATATAGGACAACTTCAACCCCTGTATATATGATCCATCTTCTACTATGCTCCCAAAATTATCCACTTAAGACAAAACACTTTAGAATAGTTACTTCATTATTTCCATTGTAAATAAACAAATATTTTAGTTATTGGTTTATATAATGAACAACTAATAACCAGTTCTCTATATAGACTAGTTACATTTAAAAAGACTGATTTATTTTTTAAATCCGGTTTTCGTAAAAAAATTCAATTTAAATAAAAAAAAAATCCGATTTAAATAAAAAAAATCTGATTTAAATCAAATAAATCCGATTTTTTTATTTTTTTACACCCTGGTTTGTATTGTATCTGTTATTTGACACATGATGCATCGGATACTACAAATTTCATGTTGTGTTTGTTTAACCTGTCTAAGAGTCAGCTCTTATGATATCCCACTAATATTTCTAAAGTGACACAAGTCAAAAGTCAGTGTTTTTCAGTTATGACTATGAAGGATGTGGTGAATATCTCTTTATCAACCATCAAAAATTTATATACCTACCTTCAGAGCTTGTGTACCAGAGGGCACTTGTGTCACTCTTCCTGTCTTAATGCAAGAGTGACACATTTTCAGTTGAGTGTTTTTTTTTTTATTGTTTTTTTTTAGTTGTGTCAGTTTAGAAATTCTAGTGCAATATGGTGGGGAAGGAAAAGGAATGACATAAAGCAGAATAAAACACGTATTGTTGAAATAATATTTAATATAGAGGTAACTATTAAAATAAACTAAAACATATGTTGAGCTCTTGTTAATACAATCTAAGAGGTGATTATAATTTCTAGCTATTAGATGGTTCACATATTCTGGTTTTGTTGAGAGAAGATCAGAATCTTTCTAAGGCTTCCATACGTGTTGGCCATCAATCAATTACTTTTTCAATCGTCCTAGCAAACAATTTATTTTTTAATCCTGATTGAATCAGTTGCGAAATAGAATTAAATTTAGTCGTGATTAAATCTGGTAATTGCCGTTTGCAATTGATTTAACCCCTTTTAATTTAATTGCAATTACTTTCTTGTTAATTATTTCATAAAACATTTTAAAAATGGACGTTTACGCCATAACCAGATTATTAATTTACTTCTACCAGCCGTAACTGTTTTATTAACTCTTCTCATGATTTAAATTGTTTCCTAAACCTTGTTACCTGTACTCACTCCTGTTTTTGGCTTGCATTTCCACTCAATCTAAAAAAGTGTCTGACTTTTACTTCAGGGTGTCTTCTGCGTGAAAATCATAAAAATTTCACAAAATTGAAAATAGGGCATGGAAATCATAAAAAAGTCATGAATTTTGAAACTATGTCACAAAATTTCAGATTTACCTGAGTCTCACGTAATCCCCCGGGACTTCCACGCATTCATAATTGTTGCCGTTTTGGTACGATGACGCAATTTCATCTTCCTCTCCCACCCCCTTACTTTTTTAGATTCCTTTGTTGTAGAATTTACACATTAATTAACTAAATTATGTACTTCGACAATAAATATTTTGTTAGTAATATTTTTTACTATTAGGATAGACTAACTATCCTCTTAACATATGATGTACATTTTATACAGTTTTATTAATTTTTTAAATATATGTAAAAATTGAAAGTTTATAGATATCATGGTAATCTCTGTAAGGTTAAAAATAATTTAAAGCTTATCGTCAAGGCTTTTTCTTTTTAAGTGAAATTATTTTCTTTTTAATGGTATGGAATTAGCTTTTCAAATCATGAAAATGTCACAAAAAAGTCCTGAAATTGGCTTTTACAAAAGTAATAGACACCCTGTATTTCCTCTTGTGTTCATTAAATTAAAATTAGTTTATTTTAAAATTAAAAACACCTTAATATGAGTATCAACTCAAACCATAAATATTTCATTTATTTATTTCCTTTCCTTACCCATACGTTTTGGCCTTTAAGCCATTTTCAAACAACTAGAAGAAAAATAAAGTAAGTGTTAACTTCACATTAAACCCTCTTATTTTATCATTTATATTAATATGGTTTGAAAATGGCCTAAAGGCCAAAACATTATGTTCAAGAAAGGAAATAAATAAATAAATGAAATATTTATAGTTTGAGGTGATGATCATAATAAGGTGTTTTTTATTAAGCTTGATGTCAGAATTTTCTTTTGGAGAAAAAAAGTATATTATAAGATGATTATTTTATTTTGTTATTTCTCAGGCTGAAATTAGAGAAAACTGAGTCGTACAATCTTTCGTACAAAGCGGAAGGCGGTTCAGAGCCAAGAGTGCCTCCTCTACATATCTCCCTCCGAGGCAGACCAGCCGTCGTCTCGAGGAAAGAGAAACGTCCAAGGAAAGAGGATTCATCAAGAGAGAGAGAGCGGGAGCGTGAGAGGGAAAGAGACAGGACCGAGAGAGAACCTCTCTCCCAAGGAACATTTGAGGTACAGGTACATCACCAAGCTTTCTAATTTCTAGCAATTTCTCTGTGTATATATATATATATATATATATATATATATATATATATATATATATTATTTGAATTTGAAATGAATATAGAATTGATAACGGTAACGAGATAAGAGAGAGAATTCTCTGCTGCATCTTTGGCTGAAAAATTCTCTCAAAGAGTCCACAGTACTCCTTTCCTTAGAGATGAACTAAAGATACCTCCTCGTGTATCATTCATTTACCAATATTTTGTTATTGTTTGCAGGGTACTTGCCAGTTTCCGTCCGAGGCAGAAGTAGCTTCAATATTGAGGTCAATGCCACAGGGTGGAAAACTTCTTAACACCACTGTTACAGCAAGGAGAAAACGAGATAAAAAAAAGGTGAACATTTTAAATTAACTTTTCTGTCTGTACATATCTACATATTTGTATCCATCTCTGCATCCTGTAAAGGACACCATGTCCATTTTTTTATTAAATTGACTTAACAACATTTTCTTAATATGGATTTTTCTACCCATATAATGGTACAGGGTACTATGTGCTGTTCCCATATATAACAATGATAAAACAGAGAAAAATAAGATTGTGTCTATTTTCATTAGAGGTAAAAGACGCCATGTGGAGGACTTGGTTTTGTTTGACTACCAATACTTCCAATTACCTATCAATGACAATAAAAATGTAAAACAAACTCTTTGAACTGTTTTGTTAAGTACCGAAGAAACAAATTTTAATAGTTTCAAGGTTATGGAAAATTGGCTCTCCTGAACAATTGCAAATGTGACATGGTGACTTTTACCTCTGGGGTACAGATATATATTTTTGTTAAGTGGAGGTTAATTTTTTTTGTGTTTGTTTTACGGCGTATCAACAATTGGGCTATTAACGCCGGAGTGGAGGTTAATATTGGATGTACAAATTTGATTGGGTTTTTTTTTTTTTTGGTAACTTTTGAGCTTAATTCAGAGAAATTGGAAGAATGTATTTTATTTAACGTATTGTTCATCATTAGCTGTGAACTTTTCCCGTCTTTCATGCAGTACACGGATTACGTGTTTAAAAAGTTCTTTACCTTTTGAAACAATCTAAGAACCGGCGGCCCAATAATTGTTTTTTTCATATGAAGTGATGTGCTGCTCGGCCAATCCATGAGTCATAGACCGGGACAAGTGGAAGTCATAAGGTGCAATGTGAATGAATAAGGACATTCCATCGAAGTTTTCCTTGACTTGCATAATGCGTGCGAGCGATATCTTGTCGAGCGAAAGATCACCTTGTTGTGTCTTTTGGCAGATTGATGGTTTTTGTGCTCAGCTCGATTGCATCTACTATTGTTTATGAAATAACTCTACAATATAGTGAATTGGGTAATTTTATGCTAATATAATTTATTTTCCTTTTTAATTTTGATTACATACAGATATACCCTCGGTCTGTGCCTCGAGTAGAAGAGAAATTGAAAAAAGGGAGTGGATCTCTTCTTAAGTCGGTAGTCAAGTCTGCAGCTAAAGAAGTGAGGATAATGACTGCACAGAGGTCGTCAAAACCCGTACAGCATAAAAAACCGGCATCACCAGGTATTAGAGTTTTTAAGATTAATTATTGTTTACAATATTTTATTATTATTATTTTTTTAACGGCAGTTCGACATCCAAGGGGCAGCGAGGAATTTTCTGAATGATCCGTGAGATGAGAAAATTCCTGCCGACAGTGGGAATCGAACCCACCTTCTCTTGCATGAGAAACTTAAGGCGTTAGCCACTAGACCAAGGGGAGACCCCAATGTTCAATTATATTAGTATTTGATATGAAATATGCAAGGAAGTAGAGCGAACAAAGAAATAAATCAAATAAAAATATTTGATTATGAAGGACTTCATTTTTTGTGTTATTATAATGAACATTTGGATTCCATTGATCTATTTCAGATAATGGCTTTTTTTAATAAAATAAGCTCATTCCTGAGAGGGTGGGTTTGCAGCCTCAAGAATTTAAATTTACCTCTATAAGTACAAAATAAACATTAATAGTTTAGACAGAATTGGGCATCATCAAAATCATAAGTACTTTTACGATTGTAATCACAGGCTTTCAAGATATGATTACAGACCCTGGACATTTGGTTACGATTATGATTAGAATTGAGCTTGCAATCACATCTTTGGTTATAATTACACTCGTAATCACGACATTTTTCTGTAATTACGACTGTAATCACAGCTGTTTCTGTGACTATGCCTGTATTTAATACTAATGTTCTAATTAATTAATCTGTAATTACCGATGAGAATCTAGTAATAGTATCCTAATTTATAATGGTTATGATTACACTTGTAATTACAGAAAAAAAAAATTGTGAAACAGTTTTAATTACAGAAAAATAGTTGTTATTACACTCTTAATCACTGAAATTAGCCGTGATTATAGAAAAATAGTTATTAAAATAAATAGTGACCAAAGTTTTGATGGTTGATAAAGAGATATTTACCGACATCTTTCATAGTCATAACTGAAAAATGCCGATTTTTGAGTTGTGTCACTTTAGAAATACTAGTGCGATATATATATATATATATATATATATATATATATATATATATATATATATATATATATAAAAATTAAAATATAAGTAATTTTTGGTATCTTGTAGGTATGAAGATTTGAGGACAGGTTTCAAAAGTTCTTTGATGAATGCTACCTTAATAGCCGTATTCTTTCAGAAAGCGCTAAAAATAAAACAAAAACCAAATAATTAAAAAAAAAATGTACAATAAAAAATACTGCAAAAACTAGAACATAAATTCAATTGAATTGAAATATGACACTTGTGTTTAAGTGCTGAACAATCAGTCGACCGTGCCCGTGGTGACGAAGGCTGCTCCCGAGATAGACTTTAAAGCGGAAGTAGCTAAGTTCAAGGAGACTACCGAAGCACCAAGGAGCGGAGGTAGTTCAGCGAGTGGTTCGGGCGGAGGAGATGATTCCGGGATAGAAAGTATGGACGCACTCTCGGAGAAATCACCTAACCAAAGTACCTCACCTCTCAGGTAAGCAAAGACTCTCTTGTAACTTTTTTTTAATGGGCTAAATTAATTCCTCAACTAATCAAAAATGATACACAAAAGTGTTTATGTGATGAAAAAAAAAACATTTTTTTTTTTTTTTATCTTTAGTACAAAAAAGTATGAAAAAAATTAAATAGGAAAAAATTGAACATTTCATAACATACAACTTTATTTTACTTTAGTCTGTCAATTCGTGTTTATAGCTTAAGAGGTGTTACAAATACCGCATGTCAATCTTTCCTGTCTCATCATGAAGTTTGTCAGCCATAAATGACCTATTATTCTTAAGCAGCATAAGACAACTTCTTCTCTTCTTGTCTGCCTTATGCTTAATGGCCATTCTTCAACTGTTTGTTTAATTTTTCTTAGTTTGTTGTCCATCGTCATGTGCCAAGATTTCTTCCTTAACAGCGTTTTTAGCTTCTGCTTGCATATCATTCTATGTAATATTGTATATGTTGTCTTGTTACACGTTAGTCGACTTTTGTATTTGTTCTGCGGCATTAACTCCTGGGAGCCAATATATTCTTATCCATTTATTTGCCTGATAAATCTGTTCTAGTATTTGTATGTTACGTGGGTTTAAGTTGTTAGGGTTTTGTAGTCCTAATAGTGCGCAGTGTGTCAGTGCAGATTGTTATCTTATTCTGTATTATGTCATATATATTGTTTAAGGCTAGTGAAATGGCATGCAATTCTGCTGAATAGCTCTTTCATGACAGTTTAATGCTGACAATATTTTAGTGCGGTTCCTCCTTCCCTCCATAGCGAGGAACCCCATTCATGAGGTTGGCCTTATGACTCAATCCGGAAGTGAAGACTAGAATATTTTAGTAAATGTATTTCAGTTAAACAAGGTAAGAAAATAAGAAACATATTTTTAATAGTTTTCCTACAGCGAACAATGAGAAGGGGAGGGGGAATAATTTTCGCTTATGATATATCATAATAATAATATTTTTCAAGAAAGAACAAAATCCACCAATAACTGCTTCTTTCCTTTTCTAATGTAAATAGGGATATGAATGGAAAGCATGCTAAGATGACACAGTTCCTGTGAACCAGACTTTTAGCACTTTCCTCCGAAGGAAAGTAGCTATTGAGGTTGGACTCATGACGGAATTTTTGAAAAATTTCTTCAAATCTTTATCGATCCTACCTAGTAGACACCGAAAATGACCCCCGTTAAAATTTATATATATCTATATATATATATATATATATATATAGTCTGTTAACACGATAGCGGCCAGAGTTTTTGTTTTTTCGTCACGAAACTTGGTATATAGCATTCAATTAGCAAACGATTGAACGAGTTCGTTAACCACCAAAGTCGGTCCACCGGAAGGGGGGGTTTACCCCGAACCCAAAACACTTATTTGACTATGTCAGCCGTAATATTTGTTATATTTCAACGAAACTTGGTATTCGTAGTGTTAATATAGAGAGAAAAGTGAGATATAAAAATGAACTAAATCGGTTCATTAGAAGGGGGGGTTTACTCCGGACCCACAATACCAATTCGCCACTACCAGCCGTGATTTTTGGTATATTTCGACGAAACTCGGTATTCGTAGTGCTAATCCACAGGTAAATATGTGTTGTAAAAATAAACGAAATCGGTTCATTAGGAGGGGGGGGGGGTTTACTCCGGACCCACAATACCAATTCGCCACTACCAGCCGTGATTTTTGGTATATTTCGACGAAACTCGGTATTCGTAGTGGTAATCTACAGGTAAATATGTGTTGTAAAAAGAAACTAAATCGGTTCATTAGAAGGGGGGGTTTACTCCGGACCCAAATTCCTAATATACTCATACCGGTCGTAATTTCTGCTGTATTGTAACGAAACGCTGTATAAGTCATGGGTAACTCATGAGAAAGAAGTGTTGTAAAAATGAGCTGAATCGGTCAATCGGAAAGCGGGGGTTTAATTTGTAATATATTTGAATAGAAAAGCCGGCAGACGTAGGTTCACAAAGCCGCCGCAAGGAGCGCTTTCTACCACTAGTGTGACTGTATCCTGTTCCTGCGTTAGATCAAAATACGATAATATGAGGATTTTTGTATTTATTACGTAGTGTAGTAGGTACCATGTGTAAACATAACTCTGGATGCAAATTAATAATTGATCAGTTACTCATTACAAAATGAGAACTAGTAACGTTTTTATTTTATTTATGTAGGATATTTTAAGCAAATTGTTCTGGAAAGCAGTCTACACTACCCAAATTCTGAGGAAAGTGCTTAGTTATGCAGCTCCTGCGTGACGGACTTTTTATCAATGACAGCTGCTGAGTCAGTGCCTTGCAAAGTCTTAGATCCATCTGTGTAAATGAATATAAAAATACCTTTATTTTATTCAAGGTGTACCTTGAAGATGTGTTTGTACTTATGTATAGATAATAGAATCTTTAGGCGCTAATGTCCTAGAATTAAATGCACCGTAAAAAAAAAAAAAAAAAAAAAAAAAAAAAATAGACTTTTAATTTTCTCATTCCCATGTAAATTCTTAAATTGTTCACAGTCCATGGTATGTAAGTTGGTGTACGTCTTACATATACCTAAGTTGTGTTGTACATTGGTGTTCTGTGAGACACTGTTGCATCTTACATGTTTTGGCCTTTGTCTGGATGGTTGCGTCTGATATTTCAACCAAAGGTCTAGGAACATTGACACACTTCATGTTTGTGACTTATAATACAAATTTTAAGAAGTTGAGCGTAAACGTTTGAACTCCTGTGGTGTTTCTTCATATTCCATATGCCAAATGGCTGTTGGCTGGAATTGATCTAAAAGCTCCAGTTGCAACGTGTATTCTGTATTGGATATAGTATTTTAAGAATGCTAGGCTTAGCAAGTTGTACAATAGATTTCCATAGTTCGTCCAGAAGAAACCTGTTGCATATTCTGTAGAGTGTCTGCATTAGACTTCTGTTTAAAGGAAGTTTCCAGGAGGAGAATACGGCGGTAGATTGCAACATCTCAGGAAGTAAATGTGGACTACACCCTTCTTACAGACAGTATCTTGGAATTACCCAAAGTTGTCTTGATATTCTATTTTAAAATTTTTCATCTTGTTTGGTTACAGGAAAGAGGAAATCCCTAAAAAAGAGAAGAAAGAGATTGAAGAAGTACAACCTATCCGCCTTACACCAGCTCTATATACGTACTCCAATCCCGAACGGCAGAGGGAGGAGACTCCATCACCTGATCATACGGGTATACATTTCACTCATCTTAAAGCTGTCTAAATTCATTGTTTCTAGAACAATTTACAGGGTGTCTACTGCACAAAAAGTCACAAAAATCATGAAAAGTCGCAAAAATAGAAATAGGGCGAACAGAAAATAGGGCATGAAAATCACAAAAAGTCATGAATTTTGAAACCATGTCCCGAAATTTCGATTTTACTGGAGTCTAACATAATCTTCCCATTTTCATATGGTGACTCAATTCTGTCTGCCTCCCCCACCCCTACTCTGTTAGATTGATTTTTTCACATCAATTATCCATTATTTACATATATTTTTATTTCTCTTTATTCATATTCAGAGTTTTTCATGCAGACTTTTGTTTTGAAATGGTGCACACTTTATTTTACTAACTTATGTACATTGTTAATAAATATTTAGTTTGTAATGTTTTTAGAAATGTTGAATTCTGCTACCATTGTTCAAAATTTTTGAGGCTGCTAATTCCTTTGCCATTCTTAGTACCATTGTTTCTTCACTATTAAAATGAATGTAACTCTCCTCTATAAGATATGATGCACGTTTTATCGATTTTATATATTAATTTCATAGATTTAGACAGTAATCCATGTAAAGTTACAACTGATTTTAAGCTAAAAGTTCAGGCTTTTTCTTTTTCAGTGAAATTATTATTTTTTTAATGGGCATGAAATTTGCATTTCAAGTCATGAAATAGGCTTTCACAAAAGTAGTAGACACCTTGATTTATCTCTCTGTATATAAAGGAAAGAAGAAAATATTTTTAGACACATAAAATAAATTACAGTAGACTCTCCCTTACTCGGCTTTCTCTTATCTGTAGCTCTCTCTAATCCAACTGTCTCCGAGAGGAATGAGTGACAGATCTCAGAACTCTCCGTTCAGGGCTAGACCGGCTCAATGGTTCCTTGAAAACCTTCCCTTCCCAGCTAGGAAAACATTTGTTTCATGGTATTTCATTGAATGGAACTCAAAGAAGACATATATGTTTCGTTTTAGAGGCAGGAACTTGTGTTTCTACTAAGGCACCTGCGGCTGGAACACCTGATTTTAGCCAGTATATTTCAAACATTCTCGCAAGTGGATTGCAAGTTTTAAAAGTAATTTTAATAATATGTATCATTTTAAATATGCAATATTTAAAATTGTACATATTGTTATTTCCTCAAATAATAAGGTTTTTCAAATACATAAGTGGCCGCTTCTAACTGAATTCTTTAATCTGACTGTATCCCGGTTCAGACATCACTGGATTAGGGAGAGTCAACTGTATTGCTTACTCAAATCCAGGTTAATAAAAACTTATTAAATTGAAGCTGGAAATTGTGATTTTATTCTATTTTTAGAAGAGGAAAGGTATGGTGGGAAAAGCCTCTTGGAACAGCTTCTTATTGACATCCCAAACGGAGATGCATCCGAAAGGCGGCAGAACTCTCACAGGTAATTAATAATAGTATATTTCCATAATAGTAATTCTTCAGCAATGTGGGGAGGAGGCGGCTTATAGCAAGATAGTTTATGATAATTGAAATAACTAGCAGGAGTTGCTCCCCAAAATGTTTTAAAACATTTATTTATATTTGCGATGTTCATCATCAGGCATCTACTACGTAATATAAAAACCAAGAATAAAGAGAATACTGCTTTTATGTAACTGTACCCATATAAATGCAAAATATGATAATAATAATACAATACATAATGTACCTTAAATTAAGTCATGTTAATAAGTTATATTATAATTTTGATAATTTCATGTTAAGGTCCATAATTTTGAAGTTTGAGAGTAAAACATTAAATCCGGATAAGAATCTCTGAAAGTGTTTTAAAAATATAGTGGTGACAAGTAAATATGGTGGTGACATTAAAGGCTGATTAACACTTTGACTGCGGGAGCAGTAAACCCCAAATCATCCAAAAAATTGTATATTTTTTTTTCATGTTATGATTTCATTTGTTTTGTTAATGTGGACAAACATGAGGTGTCATGCTGCCACAGCGAGTGGTTTGTGATCACGCACATGCGGCGTCATGCCAGTCAAGGTGTTAATAAGAGAAAAAAGGAGAAGATAATTTTACCGTAATTGGTTGAGTGGTGAAGTCAGATTCACACTGAGGGTAAGCGTAGGAGTGTGCCAGCATAATCTGTATATAATTTTATACTTTAAGTGAAATTTATAATAATTTTCTCCGCAAACTTTTTTTTTCGCATCGACTGCTGAGGTCATTAGCACATTTTTAAATTTTATGTATTTTTTTCAATAATATCGTGTCAAATATTTTGTCGTTGGTGTAATATGAATCTGTAGGAAGATGATTATCGAATATTTCGGATTATCGGAAGCATGTCTAGAAAAATGGATAGAGGTGAAAATTAAACGACATGTAGACTACAAGACATTAAATATTTAATGTAACAATGACTAAAATAAAATTGCACATTGTTAGAATTATACTGCCTCAGTAGAAAGCTATAAACTGAAATGGCAACAAGTACGTATTTGATCATAGAGATGGTTTCTGGGAATTTTTCTATGACCTCGTAGGACACCACAGGGTTGTTGGGGTGGGGATTTCGGGGAATCGATGGATAACAACTGAAGGGGCATATTTCATGTTTAGCCTTGACACTCCTGCCATGCCGGATTATCAAGCGTGCTGGACCATAGGATGCCTGGAGGAAGTTTAGTGTATTTGGAAATAGATTAACCTTATCTATTCTGTTTTAATTCCAAATTGATGAAGCTTCTTGGTTTTTATGTGTATATATAAATTAGTGTTATTACATAATGGGCCTACCTGTATAATTATGTTTGTCTTATAGTAGGAGGAGTCCCGAAATCAGCCCCACCCTTGGGAAGAGAGGAAGAAGACCTTCGGAGAGTTCTTCGTCCGATCCACCAACTCCCAGGTAAGGCATTTATTCACTCAGTTACAATCACTCTCTTCATAGAGCTATTCAAAATCTTAACAAAATGCATCATGTCTAGAAGAAAATGTGGTGATTTTTACGTTTTGAATATGTTGTCTGTTGGATATGTCTGTTTTGCTTAAAGGATGGATCATTAATTTAGCAACGACTGTGATGACATTTGTAAGTTGATTGGGGGGGGGGGGGCAAACCCATGAACAAACTACCTTACCAAGGTAGTTTGTCATCCAACTCAACCTCTCCAATTTTGACAAATTTAGTGTGTTCAGAACCTAGAGATCACAAAAATAATGGAGGTTCAAATTTGTATTTATAAATGGTTTGATTTTGATAAAATTTGGTCAAAAAATACTTCATCTAATTTGAAAGGTCAAGTTGTTGACCAGTAGAAGTCCCTAAACATAACATTGTTTTTAGGGAAACATTTGATCAACAAAAATTGTGGTGCTTGCGTTTTGCATTAATAGGCTTGTAGGTACACTTTTAATAGGATTTCTAATGTAGGAAATCTAATGAAACCCTTTTCAGGCAATATCTGTGATTATTTTTGAAACTGGTTGATAAAAATAGTTTTCCTAACTATTCAACAAAACTAATATATTTAAGATATGGGTTTATTTAGAAGTATTAGAGAAAACAAAATCATTATCAGACATGCAGTTTGGGATTTTTGTACATTTTCATAAACATTTGGAGAACAGTAGAGAAATCATAGTAAGTGGAAAATAACCTTTTGAAAGCTTACTAAATTCTCTATAGTTTTTTTTTTTTTTTCACGGCGCATCGACAAATCTTGGCCATTAGCGCCGGGCCTCCATGGTGCAACCAGGAATTTTCTCAGCGAGCCCTGAGATGAGAAAATTCCTGTCGCCGGTGGGGATCAAACCCACCATCTCCCGCATATGAATCCAGCGCGCTAGCCACTAGACCACTGGAGACCCCAATTCTCTATAGTAAAAGGTTTTCTGGTAATTTTTGTTCGGGCAAGCTGATTGGGAAAAATAAGTTTTTATGACTTCGAAATTTATCAAGTTCATTTCTTTGAATTGTTTGTGTTTGTTTTTCTCAGTTTTGTCTGCATATTATTATGTTAATCCTTTCAGACCAAACAAGAGGAAGTGCAGTGAAAATGCTTCGGAGCTGATCAAGGCGTGCATGGACGAAGGGAAGAGGGATACTCAGCTACCCCAAGGTAAGTCCATTCAAGAATATCTTTCAACTCTTCAAATATTATTTCCTACTAAACAATTGGAAAATAGCAGGTTCTTAATCCGCCAAGGACATTGAGATATTATTTTATTTTGAGAATATAGAGCTGGCTCATATCAAAATGCATATATCATATTCATGCATAATATATATCATATATTAAATATGCAAAACTGTTAAGGTAATTTAAATCTACTCATATCCTAGTTCTATTTAACATCTCTTCAGAGAAGAATGAAATATTCCTGTACGCGCACATTAGTGGGATCGTCCATGGAAGCGTATTCGAGCAGCGCGTCACTACAAGCTTCAAGTGGCTACACACTACACCCGCTACATCCAGATCCAACTACATTCAATCCTATGTGGCATCGTCCACTGGAAGCGTGTTCGGACAGGTGCCTTCAAGAAGCTTCATGCTACAGATCCAAAATGAGTTGTACAAGCGGCTTCACATTACAGACCCAAAATGAGTTGGATCTGTAGCACGAAGCTGCTTGTTGTAGCTCGCTTATTGCCAATTGAATTCATCAGAACACCTATTCCTTTCCCCTATTCTATTTCATTGCGGAACTCTTTCCTGAGTTCTATTTCACTAGTATTAGTGTAACCTTAAGGCTGCGTAATACTCGTAGGGCTAGATGATGTGGTGGATAGCCTAGCTCCTGGAGCGCCCTGTGTGCTGAATACTTGTGTTTTGTTGGAAGATGATTCTCTTGTACTTTGCATTCAACTAGTTCCAGGTGTTTCTCCAATAGGAACATTTTTGGATACATTATCAGAACCCTCATCCTCATCGGAAGAAGCCTCAGCTTCACTTTTGCTCACACTCGTCAAAAGTTCTATTAATTCTTGTTCAGAATACATTTTCTTAGAAATATTTACACACACACACACACACAATTGTTCACTTGAAAAGAACAAAATATATTGGAGAAATATGCAGAGTAAATTCCAGGTAAAGAGAAACAACGGTTTTCGGGCGGGAAAAAAGGGAGGGAGCAGGTTATACGTACAGGTAGGCTGAGTAGTTGGAAGCTATGCCCCCTATCGGCTTTGAAGGACACTTTAGCTTCTATAAACAGCTTGCAGATGACAATAGTAGAACTGATATAATAGCTCGTAGCAGCCATGCACAAAAGAAGCTGAACTGATATATCAGTCCATAGCATTCGGGACACTGCTCCCGCCAGACTGAAATATTAGTCCGTAGCAGCGTAAGGGTTAAGGAAGTATTTATTCTATTTCCCTTGACATTTCCAGTCAGTTGTTGCTCAGGCTCTTGTTCTGACTAGGTAGGTAAATATTATCAAAATTATTTATTTTTATTTCCTTTTTTACTCTCTTACTATTTTTTTTTTGTCTACATTATGAGCAGAATATGGATCATCACTCCAACAAGTTAATAAGTATCATTCATTCTCATATGCGTTTCTAGTATATGAAGGAAACAAATGAAATTCAAAGGAGATTGCCTCGAAAATTTAATAATTCCTGGAATAATGCAATAATTATCAATAAATTTGTTAAGGTCGGCCTCAAATTCTTGGTGAAGGTGGTGAAACTCGCCGAAAGATTACCTTTTTGAACATTTATCCGTAACCAGTCCAAAAAGTTTTTTGGTTTTACCAATGTAATATTAATGCAAACATTTAATTAAGCAGATAGGAAAATATAATAAGAATTCATTAACAAGATAGCTCCATAAAATACATTATCAGATATTTTTGAAATAATAACATTGGTAATACCTATAACCTTGTAATATATTTATAACGTTTGTAGTATATTTTTGCCTTTTTAGTATATTTTGAATCTTTGTAATATATTTCTATCTCGGTAGTACAGTTTTATCTATCTTGTATATTCTTATCTTCTTAGTATATATCTAAATGTTTATAAAAATTTATATTGCAATACTCTTTTACACTTATGCTCGCACTTAAAATTGGCGCTAACGACTGAATAATGATTAGACAGAATTTGTATCAGGTATTAAGAACAGGTCGTGTAATACATACGTATATATATATATATATATATATATATATATATACATATACACACATACATACATGCATAGACTGTGGAGTCTCACTTATACAAAATATTCAGTTATATAAAGAATTTTTCGTTCCCTGGCAAAACTCCAATTTCATCCTGTTTAATGAATTATTCACTTGTGCGATATTCAGTTCTACGCAGCATCCACTTAAATGAAAGCTAATTTGTTCCCCTGGTGTAAATACTATTCAATTATACGAAGGGAAAACAGCTTTTCCACAAAATGTTTACAGACTTACAAGTGACTTACCCCCACCAGTCTCTCTCTCACTCATCTCAGTTCTTCTTTGACATTCTAGTAATCCAGCCGTGTTCTATCCACTCTATCTTGTGTGATTTCCTTCGTTTCCGATCTCATAACACGGCACGTGCCAGTGATTCATCTCTTCTCCACTCTCTTGTTTTTCAGATCTCTATACAATAGTCGTTCTAGTAGCCGTTCTATTGTGGTTTCATCTTTTAAAATAAGTAAAAAAACAATAACAAAACTTTCGTTTGAAGACTAAATAGATATACTGAAAGAAATCTATTACAACCCCAACGAAACAGAAATAGACATACCTAAACGGTTGAACCTACGTTTGTCAACCCATGAGACAATTATCAGTAAGAGGAAAGAGATCGAGGAGAATTTTCTGATATGAAACTTGAAAATATAATAATGTACAACATTATCTAATAACAAAATATATACAGACAATAAAATTGTGTTTTTTTTTTTATAAAGAATTTATTTAATTTTATTTTATTTGCTTGAAGAGCTCCGCAACAAGGGTGATCTGCTCAAACAAAATTAATAATAAAAAATTAAAATAATAAGGAAATACTTTCAAATTAAATTCATAAATAACATTAATTGTAAGGGTGGTAACCTATAGATAACCCATCCTAAAATTCGTAGTTAATAGTAAATGGACGTTAAAATTTAATAATAACATTAATTGTTCATATTCATAAAAATATATACAAAACAATATAAGTACCAAATATTCTATATATCTGTGGCTTGGTGCTAAAAGGGCCTATGTCAATTTTTTCATATTTTGTGTTTTCATTTACTTCCCTTAAAATACTTGCATAAAACCAAATATATTATATATATATTTGTATCATATACATACATGTATATAAATATATATGTTTATATACATGTATATTTGGTTTTTTGCATGTATTTTAAGGGAAGTAAATAAAAAACTCAAAATATGGAAAAATTGACATAGACCCTTTTAGCACCAAGCCACAGATATATAAAAATCACGTGTCTGTCTGTTTATTTATTTGTTTCTTTGTTTGTTCCTTATACAAATCTACACCGTTTGACCGATATTGACCAAACTAGGCACACAGGTAGGTCTTGGTACGAGAAATCTCCTAGGCTAGGTCAAAATAGTCAAATTTCAAAATTTGGTCAAAAGGTCAAAAGTTTTGTTCAAGAAAAATTGGCTACACTGAACCATTCAGATTGTGACGGCCATTTTGAATCGACAACTACTGGCCTCTGTCGGCTGTTAGATGAAGTGCTGTTGTGCTGGCCTCTGCCATTATGAACTAAAACAAATTATGAACTAAAACAAATTCACATCGTTTGACCGATTTTTGTAACTGGGTATAGACAACTAGGTATCAAGTAGATCTTGATACAAGGAGAGTCATAGACAGAAATTAGGTGTAGCATGGCACACTGGGTAACAGCTAGTAAGTAATAAAATAATGGTATAATTGAAATCATAATAAAATTGTATAAAATAATGAGTAAGATCTAACCTAAAAAAATATAAACATAAAATAAGACAAATTGCTCTAAAATTATTTTGAGATCAGTAATTTTGGCTTTGATTTTAATTGTGTGTTGCCTGTAATACAGCTATATTTTGTTGTATGTATTCGTGGTCTTTAAGTATGTCAGGTTGTCTCTTTTCATACTGTCTGGAGCTCGAACGTCCCCTATATACCAAAAGATATAACAATGATCTTTCAGCACAACAACGTTCGACCACATGCTACAAAATACCTCAAGGAATCTTTGGAGGTGCCTCAGAAAGATGTTCTACCCCAACCGATGTAGTCACAAGATACTTTTTTTATATTGCAATGAAACTCTGCATACATCGTGCATAACTAAAGAGAAAGATCTGTTGAAAAAAATAAACCAAGTCGGTCCATTTGGGGGGGGGGGGTTACTCCAGACCCAAATTAATTATTTGTCCATACCGGCTGTAATGGTTGTTATTTTGCTACAAAACTTGTATGACAAGGTGCCCTAGAAACGTGTGCTTAAAAAAAAAAAAGAAACTCAATTCATTAGTAGTTAGGGTTTGCTCTTTATTACATTCAAAATAAGTTAAGCCGACAAAATTTAGGCATTGTATTCCACCAGAGGTGCTACTGTATGCTTCTGAACAGTTGTATCCAGTATTCTGCATTGTTATGGTTGTTCTATATGTAAAAGTGTACATTTTTATTTTTCATTAAGATCAACAAACAAAAATGTGTCGTTTTGTGTGTTTATTAAGTAGTGTAGTACCTCTCATACACTCCGGAAGAAAATGAATTAATACTTAAATCAGCTGTCCATTGCAAATATTAAAAGGTCAAAACTATTCATTTTAATTTTGTATTTAAACAAATTAATCAGGAATGCTGGGTACACTTCCGCCTTCTGAGGAATGTGCTTAGTTATGCAGTTCCTGCGTGGCGGACGTTTTATTTATTTTATGTTATTATTATTATTTTAATTGGCAGTAATATCAGACTTATTTTTTTCGGGCGTAACTAATTTCAAATGGTTTTATTGTTTAGGTGATAATGTTGATTCATCTGATGATGAAGGAAAAAGAAAAGATGACGATGACAGGCTACGACTGTCCGAGGAAAAGTAAGTCATTTTCTATTTTCGTGCATTGGTGTTAGCATTTTATTAACGGAACTTTGCTCTCGTTGTGAATTCATTATTATCAGCCTAGGAATAACCTGCAGAGAATGTATCGAAACAATTACTTTTTACCCCATTCCCAAAATATGAATTGATAGACATAGATCATATAAGGAGAGACCAGAAGTATTACGAATTTTTTTATAACTACTTTATTTTTCAATATTTTGCCATCTAATTTTGATCACATTCAAAGTAATTACCACTGACTGCAATGCATTTCTCTAATAGTTTCTTCCATTGTTCAAAACAGTTTGATTTTCACGTCTCATTAGCAAAGGAACAAATACTCTTCACAGTAACAAAACGTTTTCTTTTGATGTCTCTTTAGTATGGGGGAACCAAAACATGTCACAGGTGAGGTGAAGGGTGACGTCAGGTTAATAGGAGAAGAGGGTGAACTATCGGTGTCAAGCCATTTTCATCAGAAAATACTTTGCAGTCGTAGCAGTCCATAAGCAGGCTTGAAAAAAGTTTGGCTGCAACCCGTGTCCAAATCCTGCGATAAAATCTAAAACATCCCGGATATGATTACTAATCGATCAATGGTCCGAGAGCGCTCATTAAAAACCAGAGTGTCGTCGGTTCTTCAAGTGGAAGATTGACCAAATCGAGGCTGATCTTCGATTGAAATTTTTCCAAAACGTTGAAACCGCTCATAGACATGATTAATATAAAAATCAGTATCCCCATAAGCTGTATTAACACGTTCAATGCTGCCGCCATCTCGGCTCACTTTGGGCTACGGCTGCAGCTGCCTTGAAATGGCTAAAACAAGACAACTGTGTGGCCCGCCTAGAAGGCAGGTAGTACCCGTCAGGAGGGACACGTAGGTACCCCACGGCCACACGCGTGCTGCCGTCTCCTTAGGGTTAAACCTCAAAATCTACAATATACTCAATGTTGAGATATACTTGCCCATTTCCATCTTCATGAGAATTCGGCAATTATAGATCGGTTTAGGAGTTAGATCTCTATCATGAGTGCAACAATAAACCAAACAGACAACATTAGGACATGAGTTGTAGTAATAAATATAATAAACATTAGGAACAATTTAATGGGAATACACACTATTATCCTTCAAGTAGCAACAAAAGTATATCTTTTCTATTTCTTATTGGTAAAACACGTATTAACTTGCAATAACTACGTTAAGATGTGCCGACATGTATCTTTCTATTGGTGCGATAACAGGTTCATATGGCTCATGAACATTTGCTAGGGAAAAATTAGTTTGACATTAAAAAGGAATTATATTTTTGATTTTGAACCTTAAGATAGCCTGGCATTAATAGCCCAATTGTTCATACGCTGTTAATAATAATAATAAGAAACATATTGTATTCCAATGGGAGAAAACATAAAGTACTTAGGATTAATACAAGACAGAAGCTTAACTTAACTTTTGCACAGCTTGTAAATTATGTTTGTGATAAAGCAAAAATAACTCTTATGTCAAAAAAATCCATATTTCAGTCGAATAAACTATTCCTATTTAAATCAATAATATCTGACTGCTACATTAACGGACTTTGATTTTGCTATCCATATGAGTTTATCGTTACAGTCACGGAACTCATAATTAATAAACTTAAAAAATAAATCAATAATAAGAGCAACCTTGATTTATGCCTGCCCCAATTTCAGCTTTATACCCAAAACTAACATGCAAAAAATTCAAATTGTTCAAAACAAGTGTCTCATGCTGAAATCCATCAGTGAAAGAACTACAATAAAACAAGAGAGAGAAGATATCATCGATACAAATGCTAAGTATCGAATGTGAAAAGTGTTTTGATCCCTTATAGAGGACTCTATATAAATTTTATCTTATGATATATTTTAATTAGACTTAATGCACATCCGTTAGTATGATTTTCTGTAATTGATAATTATTTTTCTTTAATTTTTGAGAGTTTGCCACAACGTATATCAGTCCAACAGCAATCAGAAAAATTGAAAATGAAAAATTTGTTTTTTCACATTCAATACTTGGCATTTGTAATGACGATATGTAGACAATCAGACTAAACACTTCCTCGTAAAAAGTAAGGGATTAGTGCAGTCAGAACTAGAATAACTAACTCAGCAGGTTTATATGCTCATCTGTAAAAACACACACACATCTTTTGCAAGAACCGCGTTCTTCAATTGAATTTAGTTTTTAAACTAATTTTATGGCTGTTTATTATTTAAGTAATTGCTTGTCCTATTACTGATTACTATATAACTTCCTACTAAACTACCATTAATTATAATTAATAATTATTTTTATCGGAGTGTGTTCTCCTCAGTTTCCTGGGATAAATTCTTTTGGGCGCTATTGCCAACCGAAAGAATTATATTTTTCATTTTTTAGTTTGTTTATTTTTATGTTATTTCGGGTGTTCATTCGAGAATTTTCAAACTATTCTTGCAGTATCGAGCATTACCGCTTGTTAGGTGTCTAATCAATTCCTCCGAGATTTTTAAGTAATTTATAGCTTTAACCGTGGTCTTTGGGATGAGTCCAATAGCTGTTATCCTTGCGAAATCTAACTTATACAGATCTTTCAACTCTTTGGCCAAGTCCTGGTATTTTCGTAGCTTCTCAGGATAAGATTTTCGAATATTCTCATCATTCGAGATAGCGATATCAATAACATCAGCTCTTTTATTCCCTTTGTTAATGATAAGAATATCTGGTTTATTATAATGGATAGTTCGGCCTGTTAACATTGCTTCGTCCCAATATAAATAAATATTATTATTATTATTTTTTGTTTTTAACAACGTATCAACTATAGTGCTATCAACGACGGGCTATCCGCAGCTTGCCATCCTTTTATAATACCAACAGCCCATGGTCGGTCACCCATTCAGGCACTGGCCAGACCCAACGTTGCTTAACTTCGGTGATATATGGAAACCTGAGGTATTAGTAAAATAAACCTGAGTTTTGTGAGATTTTTCTCTTTATAGAAGTATTTTATTGAAGTAAATCTTAAAGCACTACAGTGCAAATAATTCTATTACTAGTTTGTTTGTCTGGTAAAGAGGTACACACGTACGAATGTCGTTACTGTATTTTTTTTTATATCAAATTAAAGAAACAAAAATAAAAAATTTTCTACTATTACTCATTATTTTTATTATTGAAAACATTGAATTGTACTTTTTTATTTATTCTTCATATTGTCTCAGTTTAATCGCCTCAGTTGTGATTAACTATTAATAAAAATAAAGAAGTCTGATATTTTGTTAACAGGTCATCGCTACGTAATTCCTTCAGCTCTCGGAGGTCAGTGAGGCAGGCCGAGATCCGTGAGAGGCCGCAAAGGAAAGGGAGTGTCCCACAGAAAAGTTAGTAGCCTTTCTAATCCGACATCATCATCAACAAAAATTATATCCAAACTAGTGTGATATCACTCTGCAAAATAATTAAATTATTAACCGAAATCAAAAAACCGAATAACCAGGTAAGTTCTAGTTGCTGATACCGGTCAGTGGCAATTTTTTTATGTTTTACCACATTTTGAAGTAGTTACACATTTATGCTTGGTTTTAAATTAAATTAGTTTCTCCACTCTACCGGTTGGCACGACTGTTGCTCAGCAGGTTTTAGAATACTATTAGATTTGCACAATATAGTTATTAAATATTTTAGTTTGTATATATTAAAAACCACCATGGAGGCTTTGTGGCTATGAGTGCTGAGATGTAAGGCATAAGGTCGTAGCCTCGATTCCCACTAGGTGAGATGACTTTTCTTTCAAAAAACACTGTCCAAGGGTGTTTGTATTCCTTATTCCTCAAGAATTTGCTGAAAATAACCTATATAAATATGGATAGTTAGGCTCTCTTATGATAATAATGAACTTATAATGATTTACTTATTAATTTTTTTTTGTATGTGTTTAACGGCGTATCAACACTTGGGCTATTAACCCCGGGCTATCTATAAGGTTGCCGCCCCTTTTATAATGCCAACAGCACGTGTTTGGTCACCCATTCAGGTACTGGCCACGCCCGATGTTGCTTAACCTCGGTAATCTACGGGAACCGGCCGGTGCACTCAAAGTGGCTATGGCCGTTGGCTTTTACTTATTAATGTTTTAAATTTTGTTGTAAAACACAACTGGACCAATTGAGTTTATTTATACAGCGTGTCCTCTTTCGATGGACACGATATATATGCCGAGTTTTATTACAATATAACAAAGGTGTCTTGTAACTACATCGGATAGGGGTGCCAGGCCTCTCACTGAGGGTGCACCTACATTAGTCCCGATAGCCACCGACTGTCAGAAGAAAAACAAACACAAGCATCTCAATGGAGGCGCCTACATTACTCCCGACTTGATCAGATCCGATGACCACCGATTCTCAGCCGTTCAAACTTGTTTGTTTCTAGACCTATATTGGACGGCCGAGGCCAAATTGCACCAAAGGATACATTGTGTTTCAAAAACGTCTATAGCCTCTACATCTTAACCGATTTGAATGCTTTTTTTTTTTTTTTTTTTTTTTTTTTTTTTTATTTTTTTATTTTTTTTTTTTTTTATTATTTTTTTTTTTAATGAAAGCCAATTAAATTTTGAACAACTTTGTAACATTTTTGTTTTTTGTTTCCCTTGTTTATTAAATTACGTGGAAAGATGTTTATAACCTTCCAGCTATCTTTCTTATAAATTATTTTAAAATGTCTTCTCTTATCAGGTTATAACCTTTTAAAAATTAACTGTTTCACTAAGATTTTTTTTTCGGGACTGATATGCTTCGGGAAGATTGATTGGCCTCAACTCCTCCTTTATACCTCCAACAAGATAATCGAAGGCTTCTACGCTTATTAGGTGGAATTTCTTAAAATTATCACTCATTTTCGCTTCACTATGAGTTCATTACTGATGAGCTGAGAGTAGATCCGGTCGGGACCAATGTAGGCACTCATGTTGGCCGTTAATGGTCAAACGATATCAGATCGGGAGAAAACTGGGTCCAATGTAGGTGCAGCCTGAGACCCCTCCAAAGTTTCCTTGAGGACTTTTGTTGCATGTGGTCGAGCGTTGTTGTGCTAAAAGATCAGTTTGTCATATCTTTTAGTATATTGGGGACGTTCGATCTCCAATGTTCATCCCAATTTCATTAAATATTGCTTGTAACGTTCTCAAGTGATCATTTCATAAGGCTGGATGTTACTAGCTGTTCTGATAAGCCTAGACTTGCACGTTCTTTGACTGGTGTCAAAATTGCCACTTTTAAAACACCAGAACCAGTATTCATGTTTTTATTGATGAAGCCTGTTCCCCATGTTCTTTGTACAGCAATCTATTTTCATCAGTTGCTCTTGTATTAAAATTAAAACAAAAAAGAAGCAGTTCACACCAACGTTTTTCTGTTGATACCATGGTAGGCTTGGTTTGAGCTCAACCATGGATGGTTTATTGTTTACACTTCAGGGAAATGAAGAAGACTGATTGTTAAAAAAAAAAAAAAAAAAAAAAAAAAAAAAAAAAAAAAAAATTTGACACTGACATGAATTTACTTAAAAGATTGTCCAACGGGATTTATTTCTTCTAAAGCGAATGTATGCCCCGTATTCCCCATAGTTATAAGCTCTGCTTCAAATTGGCAGTATCCAATTTAGAAAATTGTAGATTAGTATCTTTGATTTATTAATAAAATTTATAAAATTTGAAGCATGAGAAATTTGTGCTGGTTTCTGCCAGTAAGCAATGCATGGTGTGACCTTTTATATTGTGTGATATTCAATTATATTTTCAAGATTATTTATATTAATATACATAATACAAACGGATCTTTCCATAAAATTGTATACTTACTGTCTAATCTGACGTATTGGGAAAGGTCAATTAGTCCTTTGTACTCTCCTCACATATTCCCTCTATTTTTATAATATTTCATTGTTCATGTTTAACACAATCTGGTACATTTTCTATAATCAAACAGAAGAGCAAATTACATAATGTCGTATGTGAATTTTTTTTCCACATAACCTCCTACTGTAGTTATCCTATCACGACAAAGTACCAGAATATTTGGGGGGGGACATGGGGGGGAGGGGCAGGGCGAAGGCACGGCTGTCTTAGGGGAGGGGCGGGGCGAAGGCAGTGCTGTCCAAAGGGAGGGGAGGGGCAAAGGCTGGGCTGTCTTAGGGGAGGGGCAGGGCGAAGGCATGGCTGCCTTAGGGGAGGGGTGGGGCAAAGGCACGGCTGCCTTAGGGGAGGGGCGAGGCAAAGGCACGGCTGCCTTAGGGGAGGGGCGGGGCAAAGGCAGTGTTGTCCGAAAAGACACGAGGTGAAGGGAGGGCTGTCTAGGGGAGGAGCAGGGTGAAGGCAGGGCTGTCTGAAAAGACACGAGGTGAAGGGAGAGCTGTCTTAGGGAAGGGGCGGGGTGAAGGCAGGGCTGTCTGAAAAGACACGAGGTGAAGGAAGGGCTGTCTTAGGGGAGGGGCGGGGCTGTCCGAGGGGAGAGACTGGGTAAAGGCTGTCCGAGGCGAGATATATAGAGCCTCAATTCATCTGTAAATTTCACGAGGTATCATATCCTCGTTCACTAATAACTTCACTACACACTATATGCAATTCATCTTGGAAAGAGTTAACAGTGAGAGTTAACAATAGCCATATGATTTATTGAGTAAATATTTGTTTTATTCTTTCAGAAGACGAAGGTGGAGGGAAACGGAGACGCAGCTCCAAGGAGAAATGACGCTACCCCACCTTTTCTCGAAGCCCTGGAACCTTGTGCCTTTCGAGCTCTTACGATGAGCTCTACTACTAACTCTGAGGGCGTTAGCACCATTGCGTTTAGGCGTTGGGAGCGCACTCTTTATCAGCTATCAGCGCCTCCCGCTTTTCTACCAACATAAATAAATTGTATAGTATCCATAGTATTGAGTTGTCGTTGTAGATTTTCTTATTTTATTTTTTTCTCCTATTTTTAAAATGTTGAGAAAGTTTGTCTAAACCACTGTTTTGTGCCCTTCTGTCTCCCTCAATTTGTATCCAAACTCTTTGTCCAATATCTAAGTCTTGTGATATACCTTTTTGGTCAAAGGCAAAATTCCTGTAATATTACGTTGTATTGTGGTTTTTAATTTGATTTTATTTGGTGAAGGGAAGGTGGTCAAATGTTTTATTTAAACTTTATAATAGATTTAATGTCAGAATGCCTTTATTATAAGATCCAATTAATAGAACTTCTCATTTGACCAATTAAAACAAATTAAGAAATTTACGCAGAATGATTGATAAATTATTTTTGGAAATTTAATTGTAAATTTTGGTTGAACTTGAATTAGAATTATCATTGTTCTTAAAAATAAAGAAATGTAGACTTAAAATCAAATTTGACCATATTATTGTGAGTTGAAGCAGTAAAACAAAATTATGTCTATGTCTATACATATATCTAAACACACATACAATTACTTTCTTTGGTCATATGAGATTTTCTTTTAGTGAAACTGTTCCTCTAAAAGCATCACTATCAAGATAGATCTCAGTAGCGTATGAGGATATTCATATTTTTTTTTTTTTTTTTTTTTTGTAATGTAAATATATTGTTTTGCTAGTTTCATCGGGAAAAATTGCTTATTAAATTAAAAAGGTAAAAAAAAAAAAAAAAAAAAAAAAAAATGTTTGCTTATATTTTTAAGTAGTTATATTAATTTGTTGACATTTGAGACTTAGGCATTTTATAAGCTGGATCTGTGTTGCCATTTGATTGGCAAACGATTGCTTTCTTTTAATGTTCTGACGAGAATACAAAGCCGTAAATTAAGATATCGTTGCTTGAACAATCGTTTGCCTTCGATGTTCAACATAAGCCTCTGACGCTGTAAAGCAAATAATGGTTGATCAATTGTTTTATTTATTCAATTTAATAATCATTGATCGTAAGATATAATTTAATTATTTTGTAGGGTTTGTTTGCTTTGAATTTTCGCTCTTAAAAATATTTGGTTTCGCAAGTTTCAATTCCTCAGTTTTGTTTGTCTTTGTATTCAGATGCAGAAGCTTCCAAGTATTCCTCAACATAATCCAACTTCATTTTTTTTTTTTTTTTTTTTTTTTTTTTTTTTTTAAGATTAAAAATATTTCTTGAATGTACCGGGCTAGAAAAAATTGCATAAAACCTTCCCTTAATCACAAATTCCATCTTCACTGTCTCATTTATGAGGAATTATTTTATTGCATTTTATATTAAGAAAATTAACCGTTATTCTTGTTAATGCAATATTGAAGTTGTTCAATATTTATAATTTTAATGAACTAAAAATGAAGACTCGTAGATGTTTCATAATTTTGTTTAAAAAAAAAGAAGAAATATAAACCAATAGGATCGTATAAAAGCTTATATATTTAAATATATTAATATTAAATTGTGATATTGACTGATTGCCTTGCTGGAAATTTTGTATTTACAAATTCTCAAGTATTAAAATGAAATATATTCTGCTTGAGGTTTCTTCACTGAGGAAGTGTGTGTGTATATATATATATATATATATATATATATATATATATATACACACACACTTGTATATATATAGTGTGTGTGTATATATACATATACACACACACTATATATATATATATATATATATATTGAATAACAATTTATTAAAGTATGTTATAAACAATTAATTATATCGTTTATAATGATAATGCTATATATTATGATAAAAGTCTGCAGATTTTTTTCTTTGTAGTATTCTTGTAGTTAATTTTTGTTCAAATCTATGTAGATCTGTGTGCGAGAGAATTGCTAGACGTTATTTCTTATGAATCGGCGTTATTTCTTTATCGGGCGAATCGCCTTTCTTGCGGTTCCTCAAAAATAAATGAATCTTTGTCTGTCCTGGTATTAAACGTACTTTGTTTTGTATGAGTTTGAAGAGGATAATTGTTGGAACGAGATATGATTTTCGTTGATTTGCCGACTTCTAGATTGAATCCTCTTACTTTAGCATTGTGTAACTTATCATCGTGTCGCTTTCGAGTTTAATATGATTGATCATAATGATGATATTGACGTTTTGAAAGAAAGCTTCTTAACGTTAAAATAAAACTGTTCGAGATTTTTTTTTTTTTTTAATAATTCCGTTACATAGTAAGAATGCTGCTTTCAAAACCGGAGATTTTAATTGTCATGTAACCCAAACTTACTCTTACACTTTGAACTATCCCTAGTATTTATAAAAAGGTTATTATCAAAATGTGCTCATTTAAAGAAAGAAACATTCTTTTACAGTCATTACATAAAAAAAAATTGCTACTAGACTGTCAAATTACATAAAATGTAAAACAATACAATTTTTGTATCAATCTGTATTAAGGACGTTTTGGCTACTTTATGGTAGCCTTCGTCAGCAATGAGGCTGGAATCTCTTCTGGATTTTCTCCAGTCTGTTGATATCCTGGGCTGTATTTGGCCGCCAGATTACAGTAGCATACTCCAGCTGGGATCTCACTAGAGCACAGAAAATGCCTGTTTATCCACAATGTTCCGAATATTTCTCCACAAGAAGCCTAAGGTCTTTAGAGACTTCTTGCAGACGCTGTCCACATGATTCTTGAACGATAGCGCAAAATCCATATGTACACCTAAATCTTTCGCCACTGTCACCCTTTTTACTAAATCTTTTCTAAGAAAATAACGATAAATAATAGGATTTTTTTTTCTTAGTGAACATGGTGACACTGCATTTTCTGTCGTTAATCTCAATGGAATTGCTGGCGAGATCATCAAGACTGTTTTGCAATCTAACGCAGTCTTCATTATTACTGATTTTTAAAATGATTTTTGAGTCTGCTAAGAATAGAGAGTGGGCTTTACTTATTGATGTTGCTAGGTCATTATATAGACCAGGAATAACCAAGGACCCAGTTTAGATCCCTGAGGAACACCAGAAGAGACATAGATTGAGTTTGACTATCTGACATATCGTACTCGGTTGGCTAGGTATGACTGGAACCAGAACTATCTCCTTTCAAGACATTCCCTGAGATTCTTGAAGTATTGGTCTGTGTAAATTATAACTTTATTTCTCGCCATATTTAACACAGAGGCCATTAATAACATTTGAATAGAGTATTGACAATATCAACAAATTAAGACTTCTTTGCTTTCCCTGAGCCAATAGTCACACTTGTTTTGAACAAGTCTTACAGTATCAGACATAAAAATTTGGTGGCTACCTAGACACACTTAAAAAATAAATAAATACAAATATTTTTACAACTTATTTTAAAAATATATATTTATTTATTTTTAATAAGAGATGGCAAAAAATTTATTTTCACCATAACATTTTTAAGGACTGAAATTAACAGGTCAGAATACCAATACAATATAACTATTCATAATCTGTAAATTAGCCTCTATTTTCATCTTGACACACTTCTTCTTCTTCCTCCTTATGCCTTTCAGTCTATGCCAGCCATAAGTCACGGTCCCTGGCCAGCACCTTCATGGAATTCAGCCGCTGTCCTCTTGTTAGCCTGGGTCTGCCCCGTGGGCGGTTCCAGTTGGCCTAGCTTCGAAAAACTTCCTGGGACTCCGATGTTCCTCCATTTGACAAAGATGGCCAAACTATTTCAGCTGCCTCTTTTCGACTGCTTCTTTTACAACTGGAACTCCCAGGGCCTCTCTTATTCATTGATTCCTGACCGGATCTCTACTGGTTCGACCAGCTACTCTCCTGAGATATCTCATTTCTGCGGCTGTTACTCGGCTCCAGTCCTTGTACTTGGCTTCACGTTTTTGTCCACTTCCCTTTTTCCAGCGATTGTGTTGCTTAGTTGTTAGTAGATATTATTAGCTTTCCTGATCCGGTTTGAAACCTCCCCATCAATCTTTCCATTCCTGCTGATGACTGTAACTAGGTAGATGTACTCCTCAGTGTTCTCTAGGATTTCTCCTCTACATCGGATCTCCACATTTTCTTAATTTTGTCCTATACACATTACCTTGTTCTTACTTGCATTGAGCATCATTCCCTTTCTATGCAGCTCAGCTTCCCGCTCTATGATTGCTTGCTGCAGGTTTTCTTTGGAATCTGTGATGGGAACAATGTCATCTTTCCTCAGCAGAAAATGTGATCTTATGGACTAGTTTATATGAAAACATGGAGTTCTCGATAAGAATATTGTAATCTATGCAGAGTTCTATGAGCCTCTGACCATTTCTATTCCTGGTATACTCACCTCCATGTAGTCCTATAACACTGTGTGCTCCAGCATGGTCTCTTCCAGTTCTTGCGTTTAGGTCCCCCATTATAATAATGGCTCTGTTTTGGTTTTGACCTCTTAAGACATCTCTCTAGATCTGCATAGAATTCTCGGAACACTATATATATATATATATATATATATATATATATATATATATATATATATATATAGTATAATATGTAGCAGTCATTCTACAAATAAATACTTAGATTGCTGTCTATAATACCTCTTTAATGTTAGCGTCCCCTACGGGCCCCTAGGGGCCTGGCCAGGCCCCTGTTGCAACGCTATTCTCGCCCTCCTCTACCTGCGTGAACCCTTTCATATAATTTCCTGCTTTAAAATTTGAAATTGTAGAAAAGCTTTAATTTATTATTTATTTACTTTTTCTTTTTAGCTCTGAATATTTAAATTAAATTATGTAATTATATGCTCCAATACATTTTTTGTAGACTATATTTTTTAATACAAAGAATACAATTTTTTTATGATATAGATACTAATCACTGATGCTAAATAACCTCTTTTTTTATTATTAACAACAAAAACGTTTCTCCTATTACGGACAGTAAAAGGTATATTTGTCAAATCTGTAGAGACACCCGTCGAGCACGACCCAGTTATCCCTAATCCCTAGCTCCCTCGTCACAAATAGTTAATTCCCCCGACAACTAGTGGTGAAAGAAATAGCTACATGGTTGATAGCCCCAAGGTCGAAGCCCGGGAAAAGTCAGCCGTACGGAGCCCGTATACGAGAGAGGAGGGTCAGACTGCTGTAAAGAAAGGGTTCACAAACTGTTTTATTACATTTTTTTAATATTTTCACAAAATTTATATTTAGACTTAACTGCTTTCTTAAATTGTAAATATTTAAATTTTTTGGCATTTTCGAAGTGTAGAAGAGCCTTAAACAATAATGGAATAATTTTTGATATTTTGAAATATGGCATAGGAATTCTCTTCGTACCAACTAAATAAATACTACAAAAAAAAAAAAATGTCTCAGACCCTTCAAACAAATTATTGAGACATAGTATACTTTTTAATACATATTTTCTTATGAAATATTTATCAATAAAATTTTTATATTTCCATAGCTGACCATATATCTAGATCTATTATTATTAAAAAAATAAAAATAAATAAAACAAGTATTTGTACATATATCATCCCCCCCCCAAAAAATAAGAAATTTATCTTATCTAACTGGAGAGAATATATTAGTACAAAGGCTAAACGTTTGTTTATTGTAAATATTGTTATCATTATGCTACGCTAAGTGCAATATTGTTACTATAATTATATTGTGTATATAATATCTCACAATTAATATATATTTGTAAATATTGTTAGACTGCTAAGCTCCGTTAATAATTCACTACTTTCTCCAAATGATTGATAACATATGTAACTTGAATGATATTTGTCTTTTAATTAATGTATTTATCTGATTTTGTTTGCTTGTAATTCAACTTTACTCCTTTCTTCTTCGTTTAGTATTAGAGTAAAACCTCGTTTACCCGAATCAACTGGAACCAGGGCCGATCCGAGTTAACCGTAATCCGGGTTATCCAGAGAGAAAAAAAAAACGTATAATCACAGAAATATTTTTAATGGAGCTAAGAAATTATTTTCGACAGACTTTCCCCTAAAAACACATACACTATATGTACTATGTACATACTCTACTAGCCTATGTATTTGCACTGTACTCAATATAGCTAGAAACTAGTCTGTTGTAAATAAGGCATTGAGCTTCTGCTGTCTCAGTTCTGCTGTTACATTCGAAGTTCATTTGCCAATGTTTTGGCTTGACTCCGAAATACACCATCAGTTTCTCTATATTTGCTACAGATTCTGCGTGGGTCATAACCACCATAAACTGTCCTTAGAAATCATCTTGAAACAAAAGTCCTCGAAGAGTTTTCTGATATTTTTCCAATCAGATACGGTCGATGTTCTTACTCCAAACTCAGAAGCAATGTTCTCTAACGATTCCCCCTTAACAATTTTTGTCAATGTTTTTTTCCATAGTAACAACAATGCTTTTACGTTTCTTCAAAATAGCGGTCAACAGCAAAACGATACAGTACCTCGACCGTGACGCTAGGAAAGCTTGCGTAATTTACCTACTGAGAATAGCAATTTATCGTCTGTAAAACACGTCTTCATTTACTACACTGAACACATAATTTCGTTTACAAAACTGGTCCGGGTTAACGAGGTTTTACTGTATTTACAAAAAAATAAAATAAAAAAATTAGCATCTAATTTCCTGTTGAGAATTTTGTGAACGCTTGGACATCATGGTAAAACAAATATCTGGAATGAAATGATTTTAGTGTAATCTCTGTGAGGCTAAAATTGTATTTATTATCTCAAAAGATATAAATATATCTTTTTAATTTCTTCAAAATAAGCTTACCTTCCATAAACTGAAATTAAACAAAAATCATTCCCAGAGGCTGGGTACATTAAAATATTTTGGGAAGAAATTAGGTATATACTGTATATATATATATATATATATATATATATATATATATATATATATATATATATATATATAAAGAAAGATGTCGGTCATTTGGAAAAGTTGTTAATGAAGAATGTTAAAAATGATGTAATTAAAGTTTAAAATTATGTAATCATTATATGATTTAAGTAATATGTAATGATTTAGATGGTATATTGTGTATTATATTTGTACAATTTGTTGTATTTTTTCTTTGTTGATTTTTTTTCTTGGGGTAGATTTCTGTTATCTTAATAACAGGTTATTATTTTTGTTTAAATTTTCAAATTAATTTAAAAATAAAAAGAAAAATTTGTTTATTTTTTTTTTAATGGAGACAGAAGGACATTTAGATTTTGTTAATTAAATAAGATAAAAATAGAAAGCAAAAAAAAAAAAAAAAAAAAAAAAAAAAAAAACAACTTACATATATATATTAAAAGAATATTTGTTTTATTATTGTATAAATTATACCATTTGATATTTTTAAAAAATATTTCTTGTTATTATAAAATATGGATTTGAAGTAATCACGTTTTATCACATTCACTTTTTCTTAATAATTTTTAATGATTAGATTTTTAAAAAATTAAAAATAGTAAGCTTCGTTTGTAGGAGAGGTCAGGGATTTTGAGTGGTTGATAGAGTTTGTATTTTAATTCTGAATTACCGAATTTTGTGTGATTTTTGTAGATTTTTTATTTTATTTTTGTTGTCGTTATGCTCTTTTCCTCGGCCTCTCCACACTTTCTTCTCACATTATATATTTCATCAAACAGACGCTCTCTTGTATATAAAGTCTTTATTTTTCCTTGTGTTTGTAAATAAGATTAAATATTTTAAGAAGAAGTTGTAAAAGAGAAACCATTTTTTAGAAAAAATAGGAAATAAAAAAGAAAAAAAAAATAATAAAGTATATAAAAAATATATATATATATATAAATACATTTTTAACGTTCGTCTGCCAGTGACGAAATTTACCACAAGCGCGAGTAAATATTGTACAAAATTAGGGAAAATATATTGAATAAAAGATTGATATATAATTGTATAATGTATTGAAATGTACAAATTATATAAAAAGGAAATTATAGAGTTGAACATTGTACAGAAAATTAAATTCGATTTGTCGTATTGTCTTGTCTTATTTTTGTTATCCTTTCATTTTTTTTTATTTTTATTATATTTGGTGTACAACTATAGCCTGTTCAATTAGATGGAATAGGTCAAATCCTGCATGCGTGAAATTATCCTGACGAGTCCTCCATTCGCATTACTATTTCAATGAACAACAAGCTACGTGAAACTCGATGAAAACTGATTATGTCTTGTTGAGGCCTAGGGAAGGTTTTGAGAGGTCAGACAAGGGAGGTAGTGTTTAATATTTATCAATACTTAGCCAATGCTAAGGCTGAAAACAATTTAGACTAAAAAGTTTCCTGTTCAAATAGATGGTTAGATGGAGGGAAAAGGGCGTGGCCTATATTTCCAGTAGAAAATTGGCAATAAACATTCTCTGTCATAACCTCACTATGAAATTTAAAACGTTTTCAGCCTTAGCTTCGGCTATGTATCGATAAATATTAAACACTACCTCCCTTGCCTGACCTCTCAAAGCGTCCCCTAGTCTTAAACGAGACATAATCAGTTTTTATAGTTATTCACGGTGTGTTTGATCATTGAGAAGCTTTGCAAATGGCAGACTAGAAAGGAGAGTGCTGGGAGAAATTCCCACCCAGCCGTTCGTGCTTGCTAAAAGTGAACTCCTGGGTTTATCTGAACAGGCTATAAGTTTTGAGGAATGTACATAAGATGGCACTACTGTTCAAGTCCTATAAGACAATCGTGTAACTGTAGCATGTTCAATCGCTCATGTACAGAGTTCTGGGAAGTAAGTATTCTCTACAAATCCATCATTTACAATTTGATATTTAAATTAGCAAAAAAATAAGTGGAACACAAATAACTGATTATGTCTTGTTTAGGATAAAGGAAGGTTTTAGGTTGTCAGGTAAGGGAGATAGTGTTTAATGCTTATCAGCCATGCTAAGGCTGATAACAATATAACCAGTAGTGTAACCTTCCCAGTGATAAGTTTATAAAAGAGGGAATTTCTCTTGCAAAATTACTCCATGGGATATAGGCCCCGCCTCTTTTCCCTTTGAACTTCACCATCTCTCTGAAAAGACTATCGTTTATGCTATAGCCTGTTCAGATAAGCCCAGGAGTTCAATTGCGCATGTGCAAACGTCAGCGGGAATTTCTCCCAGCACTCTCCTTTCTGTTCTGCCATTTGCAAAGCCTCTTAATGATCAAACACTTAACGTGAATCACTACAAAAACTGATTATGTCTCGTTTAAGACTAGGAAACGCTTTGAGAGGTTAGTTAAGGGATATATAAATAGGAGTGTAACCTTCCCAGTGATAAGGTTATAAAAGAGGGAATTTCTCCTGTTGAGTTACTCCACACCCCTTTTCCTTCGATCTGTGCCATCATTTGTACCAACAAAATTTGGGAGTAGTGCTTCTTTTTTGTTTTAATTTGAAGAAAATTGCAGCTGGTGGACATCGATTGCTGCATGAGGCATATGGTTAACATTTTTCATCTATAAAAACCATCTGAATACTGGTCCCAGCATTTAAAAAGTGTCAATTTTGATAGCAGTATCAGAGATCGTGAAGGAAGCTCAATTATGACCTTACAAGACAATAATTAAGGAACGTTACCAAGAGTTGGTGACAAGTGATATTTGCGCACAATAATGCTTGCATTGTGATACTAAGATGTTCTCAAGATTATCTTAGTATCACAATGCAAGCGTTATTGTGCTCAAATATCACTTGTCACCAACTCTTGGTAACGTTCCTTAATTACTAAGATGTTCTCAAGATTATCTTGACATGAATTATTTTCACCATTCCTCTAATAGTATCTTGTCTTAGGGTATCCTCGTCGTCTAGTGGCTAACATCTTGGATTATCATGCGGGAGATGGTAGGTTCGAGTCTCGTCTGCAGGAGAGATTTTCTCATTTCAGGGCCTGCAGCCCTAAGGGCCCAGATATATATATATATATATATATATATATATATATATATATATATATATATAAACACACACATATATACATAGGAAGATGCATCATGTAACATTTCAAATAGATACCTAGAAAAGAAGAATATTGAAGGGTCAAAATATTTCTAATTTTTTACCTTCTATCATTTTGAAAATTTATTAAAAAGTAGGAGAGGGATTAAAAAAAAAAATACAAATTCAAATTCTAAACATTTATAAACATTATGACAATATATAAACAGTTAATAATATAAAAGGATTCATATCAGACATTTTACAATAGTTATTATCGACAACAACAAATTTATAACCTAATATTTAATTCAAAAAGGGAAAACAATAAAAAAAAAAGGCATTTGGGTGTCGTTTTTGTGCAATATCTTGGGAGATTGTCCAAAAACTTTTTTTTTTCTTTTTTTCAGTTTTTTTTTTTTTTTTTAAATTTTTTTTTAGTAATAGTTTCTTATTTTATATGTCATACGGTTCCATTACTTGGACAACAGAAAAAAATTGATATGTTGACAAAGGAGGATAATTTGACCATACAAATTGACTCAATTTCTACTCATGCGTTCTTAACAAAAAACATTGAAATTTCTATACATTTTTTTTTTCTTAAAAATTATAAAATTTGAAAAATTAACCCAACAAAAAAATATATTTAATATCATTTCTAGCAATTTCCATTAGATAGCAAATTTTTCCGTTTAAATATTTGACACAATTTAAATATTTCTATCTTCTATTGCTTGTTGAGTCTTTTGTTACTATTTTTGGTGTTGGGCCATTTGGCCTCCAAATTTTCACTTACTTTTTTTTTAAAGATTATAAAACATGTCAATTGGTTGACATAAAAAAGAGCATATTGAACACGAGGCCTCAGTTTTTCTTTTCTCTAAAACAAAGAAATATACTTCAATTTGGTACAGAAATAAAGCAACACAACTTTCCTAAATAATAACAACTAACATATATGTCGTTTTGATAATTGCATGTAGCAGTATCAAGTATAGACAACTTTACAAATAGAAACGAATAAACTCTAGTTAAATACACAAATATACACAAGTTTAATTTATTAATGGATAATAGAAACAAATTTGTCTACATCAGCAGATAAAACAAATAACAAAACTATTAAATTATTGTTTACAATAAAATCACCGTTTAGATTTACTTGAGAAAAAATAGTTTTCAATTTTTAAGTGCTTTTAGTCTTAATTTTTGTTTTAATTAATTAAAAATTTGGGAGCAAATGGTCAAAGTATTTCTACAAAAATTTTATAATGGTCTGAATTTTTCTTGACTCCATTGATTTTTAATTCAGGTTATTTTTTTAAATATTAAAATAAATAGTGACCAAATCTCAACAATTTTTCCTATTTAGGCAGAAGGTGCTTGAATAAAATTCTAAATTAACAGAATCGTCAATTTATTGAAATAGCTCTACATTCTTTTCGGATCGGATCATTCGGAAGTTTCGGATCATCTGATGCTTCTTCAGGGGCCTAAAAACTAAATACAGCCTAATAAATATAGGCCAACAATCCGCTGTTGAGACGTGGCCAGCATAGCAGAAGGTTTGCCTATGTTATATTAGGCTGTATTTAGTTTTTAGGCTCCAGAAGAAGCATCACATGATGCAAAATATGTAGAGCTATTTTAATAATTGACTATTATGTTTATTAAGAATTATATTCAGTGACCTTCTGCCTACATATGAACATTTTTTTTTAAATAGTTTTATGTTAATCAGAGTTATACAATCAAACTTTATGAATAAATTAAAATAATAGTAAAGCTAAAAAATAATTTAAGACAGACCATTTGGAGTAATTATAAGTTAAATCTCTTCGCCGCTTAACTAAAAATTACACTACCCATGAAAAATTGCTTGGTCCTATTATTTATAATTTCTATCAAGGCCAATGATAGTTGCTATTTTAGTGCGCTATTTCGGCTTGAAGACAATACGGATTCCTTAAGAGTAATGACGCTAGAAATATATAACCAGAGTTATTGCTTGTAGTTTGGTCGTAATTTTATATTTTATCTTTAACTCATTTTAAGAATTTAAACATTGGAATGGGCAGTTTAGGGACGGATATAGATAGTACGGAAATGGATTATATCTCGGTGTAGTTTGGACGGGGATATAGATTAAGGAAATGTTTTGGTATATATTAAATGGGGACGGATGTCAATAGAAATGAAGTAAATTATGTTTTGATGTAGATTGGATGGCAACGGATAAAGATGAAAACTGGAATGGGAGGAATTTAGAGTTTAAGGATTTGGTACATTTTTTTCAAGGATATTTGATGAATTTATGGAATTGGTCTACTTTTCTTTAGAGTTTAGGTAGTTCGGATAGTTTGGACTTCGGGTAGTTGGATTCTTGTTCTTAGATAGTTTGGATGAGCTTGTTGTATGGGAGTTAGGGTAGTTGGATTCCTGTTCTTGGTTAGTTTGGATGAGCTTGTTGTATGGGATTTCAGGTAGTTGGATTCTTATTCTTGGATAGTTTGGATGAGCTTGTGGTATGGGAGTTAGGGTAGTTGGATTCTTATTCTTGGATAGCTTGGATGAGTTATAGGAATACATTTAGAAGAATTTTACTCTTTTTTATCATACATATTGCATATTAAGAAGTTGTCTTCAAGCTTCACGGCTATAAAATAAATTCTAAATTGCTCGAGCTTTTAGAAGCATTTGGCCTGTTCACATCTGCTTCATTTGTTCAATTAGGTACCCTTTATTTTCCTAAAATCCTCTCACGCTATCTTTCCACAACTTCTCACATTACACTAGGCACAAAATGGGTTACGGGCAAAAATTACGAAAAACCGTTTTAGGCAAGGCACAGGGGTAGGGCTTACGAATCTAAAGGCTACAATGTGGTCCAACAATTATGGTTTTCATTTTTTTTTTTTTTTTTTAATTATTTATATTTCTTAAGAATTTCTTTCCCTGATCGTTCAGGATTGGTGCATAGGTACGGGGGAAGCTTGCAGATTTCTTGACCAGTTTAATATATATATAAAACATTTTAAAGGTCTTTTGGAGGAAAAGAAATGTATTCCTATAAAGAAGTGTGGATATAAAAAAGGTAAAAAATCACTATTTTTCTATTTTTATTAAGTTATATATTTATTTAGAGAGAGAGAGTGAGAGAGAGAGAGAGAGAGAGAGAGAGAGAGAGAGAGAGAGAGAGAGAGAGAGAGAGAGTAGTGTTTTAGAAGGAGCCTTTTCGTTCTTACTCAAAACAGCCACTTGGGACAAAAAGTACGAAAATACGAGCAAACTTTTTATGATTGTTTGATTTGTATAAAAGAATTAAAGAAGTTTTCATTCCCTGACATGGATAAGAAAGACTCAAGAGGATTAATACATTTCTGAAAAAAAAAAAAAAAAAAAATCAATAGAATACCAGTTAAAAGAATAAGAATAAAGGTCATGCTTTTTTTTTAAAAAAAAATTAACATTTTTCACTCTGAGCATTTTGTTTACGTGTATTCTTTTTCAATATGATTTTGTTGCCATAATCACATTAACAGATATTCATAAATTTTATCTCCCCACAAGTAGGTACAAATGTTATTATTATTTGGAATTTTTGACACAAAGACAAAAACTTTTTGCTAAGGTATCAACAAAAACTGTGATAATAGTCGGGTTTGATTTTCTTCAACATGATTGAAATAATGACAGAGCTAAAAATTAGATTGAGCCGGACTTTTAGAGAAATTACACATCTCTTCTCTCTGAATCAATCGTTAAGGCAAATAAATTCATAATAAAATTTCAAATTTCCCTTGGTCAAATTCGATTGCAAGCTTCCCCCAGCAAAATTCAAAACTATCTACTATCTAATTTTCTACAAAAATGTTTAATATATTTTTTTTTTCTTAAAAAAAAGGACGAGGTTCTTTTATCCGTGCATTGGCACGGAATATTTTTGGGGAAGACATTACAGTGTTGTATATTAAATAATGTATGTATATGCTATGTAATTTATTTTAAAACATATACATATTTCAATATATAATTTATAGAAGATTAGTATGTTTAGATGTGACAATGACGTTGAAATGGAACGTTGTACAAATCGAGGGATGAATTAGGGCGAGGAGAAAATGTATCATCAAAGCCCATGAAGACATGTAATTGTGTACATTTACTTGTAAGAATGTCAACATCTATTTACTCGCTCGTAATTTTGATCCCAGTTTCATTTTCA